>PNEQ01028484.1:0-59061 GCA_003012365.1 Medauroidea extradentata
GATTTTTGCCCCACTTTGTTTCAGTGTCTCTCGTGCACATCGGCAGTTCTGTTTCAAGGTTATTGGCAGCGTGTCTATGTTCAGACACGTTTCTCATTTGACTGCACCAATCAGAATAAGATTATTGTCACTCCGTACGTCTATAATTTGCCAAGGCCAGTGAGAGTAAAATCATCCAATCACAGACGATGTAGCAGAGATGCAGGTGTGTACATGACGCATCGAAACCAAATGTTGCAAAAATCTTTTCGCCATAAAATCGTGGCTCTATGTATTATGTGTAAATGTTTAGCTTCAGGCAGTGCATGGCATTAATAGTAACTTCACGTGATTTTCTCTCGTATACATACTTTTTCAAATAAATTAGGAATACTTATAAAGTAGGCGGTACATAAAAATAAGCATGTTTTACCCGCTTGTGGCAAGTGACAAAATAATGTGAGAGTTTAGGACTTTTCTGACCTTAACAATAACAAAGAATCAAATAATACTGGTTCAGCAAAGATCCAAACCAGGAACTCCGTTCTATAAATGCAACGCCGTAACAGCGGCGTGGGTTGCGGAGGCAGTAGGTAAATCGTGTGTGTGCGTGTTCCAATTTGTGCGCTTTTTTTTTTTTTTTTTTTTTTTTTTGTTTACAAAAGTCAGCCGCTTCGCTGTAATTGTTTCATTTTCCGAGCTCAAAAACCGCCGATAGATTTTAATTAACGTTTCACAGTGAATGTAATATGCGTGCCAGAACTGCTACGGTTGTTGCCATTAGCGTTTATCAGGAAGCTTAAGCCACCTAATTGGATTATCAGACACAGACGGCAGGACGGCAAGAATAACACGGACGCATATGGGTTCACTCAAAACTACGTTGATTGGCAGGCGTTGATACGCCATTTGCAGGTTCGTGCTTTGACGAGTATTTTCAGGAAAAGAGAAATTGTCTGCGTTCAGCTCGTTGCATGTAAAAATCATCACTGCCATCCACCGGATTGTTTGTATCTATGCGCCGATAAAGTGACAGTGAAAAGTGTTAAATCTTGTTGGTGTTGTGGCTAGTGCACTCGATTCCCACTTAAACGATCAGGATTCGATCCCAGGTGCAGATGGTTCATGAATTTTTGCTTGTGAGTATCACTCAGGACTCTGCCACTGGTAGGAGGGTTTTCTCGTGGATCTCCCGTTTCCTCCCGCCACTATACTTTCGTTGCCTCTCCATTCTAGGGCATCGTCCCATGAGATCCTCCGAGGCAAGCATATGCTTATGGGTGACCATTCGTAAGTCTGCATATAGAGTATCCTCCGTATACGATAATTCTTCATTGTAAACACATGTCTGTTTATATTACTTAAACCCGTCTTGCTAGGTGTTATTCTCGTACACACAGCTTGCTTAGAAGACTGGAACTGTAAGAGGAATCGACCATGGCCTATGAAAACAAAATATCCCAACGTTCACCTGGAGGGATTTCGAGAAACCACGGAAAACGAAAAATCCGGATGGCTGAAGTTGTGGATCGAACCCGGGTCCTCCAGAACGATATTCCAACAAGTTACGTTGTGACGTTTCACTCGGTTCCTGAAGCTATGGAATTTATTTACATATTATTATAAGAGGATATGCAAGTTTGGTTGACACAAGTTATGACACTAATTCAAATTAACATTTTTAACAATACGATACGCATTACATAACAGTTCGCTCAACAACTAGCTAAGGAATCGGCGTTCTTGCAAAATAAAGTAAAAATAATATTTAGCATTATACGCGTTATCCTTTTAATTTTGAGTAGATGCTGAAACCTGAAATATCTTCTTATGAAGTCCACATAGTAAAACTACACAAAATTTGTTTTGCAATATTCAATAGCAATGTCATTACAACGCCTTTCACATTTTAATTTGGAACTAAAATCATTACGAAATGGTTCATGCTCGGTGGTTCAATAGGCTATAGTTACAAGGAAAAAATTACCTCAGTGTATTTTCTGTTAGGATGGTATTTATTGATTTGTCTTCTTCACTGACATTCAGTTTCTTCGTCTTGCTATGAGCTGTCTGAGCTTCTTTGATATTCTCATGTTCCCTTATTGGCATATTCCGCGAATGTCGTGGCATTAGTGATTTCAGATAGAAGACAATGATGGAAAAATGTTACAAGTTTACCAAACATTTTGTTTTACCAGAACTCTTGGTCTCGTTGAATTTTCAGAGATATCATAACTTGCGGAGTGCATATAAGGAAATGACATGTATTTAGACGTGAAATATGCAGGAGACTCTCTACTTGGTACGTGTAGTTATGGAATGGCTTTAACTGCAACTTCTAGTTCTTAAATTCCATAAAATTAATATTTCCTTTTTCAATTAGCATTATTTGCTTGTTTCATCGTCCTCGACACACCCCTTTTGCTTGTACCTATAATTATAAAATATTTAATGAAAACCAATACTATAGTACGGAGTAGCTTGGAACAGGTAGGTGAAATGAAATACAAAACAGCCACACTTTTTTCTATGTCATTATGACTTAATACAATGTAAAAACAACGTGTTGGTCATCACTAAATATTTTGTCGAGTTTCATCCTCCCTATGACTCTCAGATAAATCTTCACTTGCAAGAAAAAGTGTTCGCAACTCTGCAATGGTATACCTGTTGTCTTGATTTTCACACTGTTAGAAATCATTTTGTGAATTTCTCTTGGAAAAACAACGTTCCATTATTAATTACTGTGTAATACATCTAACGAATACTGGCATTACAAGTAAATACTCGACACTATTTCATAATGTCATATATTTTACGGCAATAAACTAACGAAAACCGGAAAATTAAGACGGATCATCCATAACCGTTTCGTATTTATTTATTATTAGAATTTTTAACGGTTTTGAGAGATTCCCGACCCCTATATGTTAAAATTTGCAATTTTTTTGCATTATATTCTCGTTAGTCGGCTTGGCCGCCTACACAAGTTTCTTTAGTGTAATATAATTTAGTTTTAATAAATAGGTGTCTTCCGAATTAATGATTCCGAGGTATGATATACACGGACCTCATATGTAGACCCAAACAATTGTAAAAATTGGATACTGTATAACATTTGAAACTATGCATAATGGCGATTTCAGAATTCTGCGGCAGCCTACATAAAAACCAGTACCCATTTCACTATAAGTAAATAAATACTCACTGTCTAAAATCTTCAGAATAAATGTAGTCTTTAAAACATACACCTTTCATACCGCCAAAACAAATCGTTTTACTTAGAGGTTGCATTGTTCTATTTAATTATTCCAAGTGCACCTACTATTCTTAATGGGGTCGTACGTAAAAATCAGTGCACGCATCGTTAAATACAAATAAATACTTATTGTCAGACGTCTACAGAATAAAATCATACTATCGAACATATAAAATTCACCTCTTATATTGCCAAATGTATTGTTTACACCGGATGCTGCGAGACTTTTTAAACTATGGCCCATTTCATTTAAACCAAACGCAATATCGTGGCAATATAAATTTATGTTGATAAGCAGATGGCGCAAGTTTACAATAACATCATAAATCGTATAAACAGATAATTTTTGGACATTTATATGGGCCACTCATAACTGACGAATGCTGGTTCGACCGACGAACATTGGAGGAAAGCCGTTTTCGTTTCAAACAATCGTTCTAAGGTTTAAGAATGATTTGAAACTGAGAAAAAAAAAAAGTTGTCAAACTTTAGATTTAACAAATAGTTTGATAACCATAGCGAATTTTATGTTATCGGCCTTAACATGACGATAACTGGTGCTATTACCTTACATGATTTAAGAAAAATTAGGAACACTAAATTAAAATTTAATCTTAAAAATGTTTTATAGTCTTGCACTCTCTATTCTGTGAAATGAGTTCCTAAGGTACCTACTAACTTCATCTCTAACGCATTCTTTTATGCTTTTGTACATTTTTATTAAGTTCATATTCCATTTTATCTTCTTAAGTGTTTGGTCCATTTGCTATACCTAATATTCTTTCATGTCTTATTCTTTGACACCTACATAATTACATATTGTTTGTATTCTTGTATAATATGATAATGCACGGTTCATGTGCTTATATTGTGTGAATCTGTACCGTCATGTTCCATAGCTTCTAGGCTTTCGACATTTATAACAGCGCAGTGTAGTATAAAATAAATGAATTAGACTGCACGATTTCAGAAATCACCCCCCCCCCCACACACACACACACTGGCTAACAACGTAAACATATTAAATGATATTTCTAACATCTACACAAATAATTATAATTATTAATGTGAACTTTGCACCCGGTTGTAATAAAACCCACAGCACTGACACTTCGGCTGATTCTGATAATACGTGACATTTAAGAATGTTTCACTGGGCCTATTTCTGTGCTGCAAAATCCTAGACAAATATAACAGTAATAACATACAACTTATTGTCATAGTCTGTAACACCTTGGCAAACATTCAGTGTTTTTAGAATTTAAAAATGGGTATTATATTTTTTTATGATCTTGACGGAGCTCTTCTTTTCATTCTTCTTACATCTAGTACCATATGCCTATTTGTGCCGTAGCGCCATCCTCTGCTGTTACCGTCCATAATTGCAACGAATGGATTTCACATGCGAAACCCCGTCTACTCCGAAAGTAAGAATGTTGATATGGATATCTTCCCGCATTTTCCACATCCCCAGTTTCGTTTGACCCTCCCTCCTCAGTTACCTACCCCTCCCACCAGATGAGCCATTCTCGGCTTGTGCTCACCCCTCCTTATGGGTAGGGGAAACACTAGCAGTGCGCCTCGCATCCATCCTAGCCCCGCCATTTTCCAGTCACACATGAAAACGAGGAGCAAGTAAACAATGCTTTATAGAAAAGCGTGCGACAAAAATGTTAAAGCAACAACCCTATGATTTTATTTGTGAAATTTATTCGTTATGCTTGCATCTAACTCCCTATAGTCATCAAAACTTAATGCCATGAAGCTTTTAGTTGCTAAAGTCCTTTACAAATGCGATAATTTGCCAGTTTATTTATTACTCTTGTTGATAATCATGACTATTGATAGTTATATCTATCTTTCTTCGTCATTATTAAAAAGAGCTGACATGGAAAATTTTATGGTATACGAAATAAATGCTTTATTCTAGATGCATACACTTGTTCCTCATATTTTACTAGGAAGTCGCCTTTAACAGGGTAGCAGGCATCTGTAGCGTGCGCCGGTTCACGGCGCGAGAGGTCCTGGCAATATGCTTCTCGTCAGGCGTGGTACACTGACTCTTATCGCCTCGCTTTCCCCTCGAGCCAAACGCGGAAATTTGACACCAGTATAATTTCATCAGGAGTGCATGCAGAGACAGTTCACGGTAAACTGTGCACATTTTAAAACATCTCCTTACTGAAGCACTAGAAAATATATTTCTTTTCAGCCTCTAATAAAATTTTGAAAGCGAAGATAAGACATGTAATTATATTTATTACACACAAGAAATTGCTTATACAAATAGTTTGTAGAAAAGCAGAACACAGACCAGTAATTAATGGTAACATACTTTAGTACTGTATCCTCACTTTACCGGAAACAATCAGTACCATAGTTTCACCAATATTTACAGAAAAATTACTACAATTCTAACAAAGATATCTCATACAGTGTACCAGACTTTTGGTAGCCATAAACCTGGCGGTTTTTAAGCACAGAACTCTCAATACATTTTTGCTACAAAATAAGTAAAAATCTAAAACATTTTTTGCCACCAGTAGGCCCATTGTTTTGAATAATGGTCACTGTAGATTACACCATACATAGTAAGACTGAGTACAGTCTCCATATATTTTTTCTCAAAGAAATCCGTTACAATCTGTTATAAAAACCAGAACGCATACATAACTCTGTAACATCGGCGTAAAATGCAAGAGGACGTTTGAAATTGGATACACAATCTAAATTACATCGTTTTTTTTTTCAATTAAACTAGTCGTGGCATAAAAATAATTTTTTTCCAGACTTTATCATTACATTAACGTAATTTTAGTACATTACGACTTAAAGAACGTATGAAACTACAAAATCTTCACGGAAAAGTAGGTAGTTTTCAAGTTTTTCACAGAACGTTTTTATCGCTTTACAACAAATATACTTCTTTGTGGCGTCACGCGTTAAAATTTTGAGAATTCCGGTAAAATGTTTGCACTGCGTTTATTTGTTACATGGCAGGTGTCTGTTGTCAAGTAGACTAAAACAAACGAGGTGGCGTAACGGTAAAGCAATGGATTCTCACTTGGTATGGTCGGAGTTCGATTCCCGGCTCCAGCCATCATGAATTCTGTTTTGAATGGTTTCCCGAAATCTATTCAGGCCAATGATATGACGATGCCTTTATCAAAAGTTACGGCTAATTTCTTTCACCGTTCCTGTCCTTTTGATATGTTGAACTGTTTCAATGACCTCACTGTACCATACACGTACAGCCAAATAAAAAGTTAATGAAAGTAGTGTGCTGATGGAAATTTACTACCTGGGAACGTTGAGAAGTTCATGTGTTCATTTATTGTGGGCATACCATAGTTGGTCTAGTAGCCACGAAAGTTATTGCAAGCCTGTATTCAACTTTTACGGTAAGAGTACAAGTAGAAAAAGAGCAGAGTTATTTGTATTTTTCTTATTTATGGCGCACTAGCTATAAATGGTTTCGCGTACAAGGACGATGTATAAAACGTTGCCCAAGGGGAAGAATGGAAAGGGGAGGACGGAAAGCAGAGTACTTCGGTTAACAGACGTGAAGCATGGGAACTCGTGACGAACTCGCAAGTCGGCGAGCATTTGTCTTCAGTAAGAAGGACGGAAACAGTCACATTAAGTTTATTCGTCTCGGATGTCAGGAGACAAATTTTGGTGTTCAAGTGATGGCAGGAGACATGAGAGAATGAATATTAAGAGCAGGCAATTGCCCGTTAAAAGGGTGGGAAGCCACTTTGGTGAGAAACACTTGTCTATTCCCATCTCCATTTTGCAGCCGACTGGGATCGGATCTTAGTGAATGCAAGCAATTAGCCTGGGTTAATCATGGACCGTATGACTATAATCACTTTTAAAGATCTCTAGTTGTGATTGTACTCTACCTGGGCTAACCGGACAAAGTTTCGTAAACACCCCATGACAATAGAAGACAAAACAGCAGTAAAGTACGACAGTACCAACCTTTGTGACTGAAACAATTCATTTATTTACCTGAATTTGACTAACTTAGCTCAAATTAGAGGTAAATAATTGCTGCTACTGGTTTACAATAAGCTAAATGTTTGTTTAAAGTACCGGACCGCATAAGATACCAAATTTTTACAAACTTAATTATCAACCAAATGATTTTAACTTTATCAAAGTTATTGCAAGATATGTATTTCATAATTATCCAATGTTTAACCACGTTTCACGAACACACAGCAAATGCCAACAATTAATTTTACAAAACGTTTCCAACCAAAACAACCGAGTCAAAATATGTGTTTGTGCATAAATTAAATTAACACAGAAAATAATTATTTTTAAAATCAAAAGTTTATCGAATATATATTCGCAAAATGTAGGGCCAACACAAAAGATCATACCAAAATGCAACTATGTATAATTGGTACCCATGTGTTACAGCGTGAGGTGGCACAATTATTATAACTCGTTGAACTCGCATTCGGGAGTACCAGGGTTTGATTCCCGACTCCAGTTATCCTGACTTCGGTTTTATATGGTTTCCCGAAATCACTCCAGGCGAATGCTTGGATGGTTCCTTAACAAAGGCCATGGCCGACTCCTCTCCCAGCTCCTGTCATTGTAGTAAGTTGTATTTCACCACCTCTAGTGACATCGCTGTCGACGAGACGTAAAGCCCACTTACATTACCTTACCAGTGTGTTGCAAACATTAAACCAACCGTATTTAAGTTCAAAAACTGTTCTTCTATTTAAAAAAATTTGAAAAAATTTTATGCCCTATTAATTGGATGAGAATACGCGCACTCATCCATTGTAAATATGTTTTTCTGTTATAGAAATTAGGCCAGTTTTGAAATGTTGGACCAGCATAAATAAAGTACCAAATGCCAATAGTAAGTGTAAGGATTTTTCCTTATAAGGTTATGACAAGTCCTCTATCTATTTACCTTACAGTTAATTTGAGGGATAATTTAAAAGCAAGAGAAAATACAGTCGTTGTCTGAGAACACAGTTTGTGCCTCAGTGGAGTTAAAACATGCCCGATTCCCAGAGAGCAATAACACGAGGTTTCTTTTTATTATAATTTTAATTGACCTTTTATGTTTATCATTTCCTACTCAGTGGTAATGCTCGGAGGGAACCATACCAGGCAAAAATAGATTACCATAAGAAGCAAAGTGTGTTGAGACGTTTATCATTCGTTAACGAGTGATGATGGTATGACCATTCAAAATATTTGGGTTCACGACCTGGTTTACCGCGTTAGCGACCGACCATTAAATTCTGGATATGGCTGTTGAAGTCACTATTGGCTTCTCAGTTCGCATCATAACGTTACACGGCGGGTATTTGTGGGTTTAACCTATTGATAGCTCAATAGGCGTATTTTAGCGGTTGAATTGGTAGCGGTACCTGTGAACAGAGCATTTTAGCGCTCCTGTTTACAAGGGTGTTTCCAAACATGCTGCAACCAGGCTGAGGGTGTTTGCACGTTTCTGGCAACCAAGGCAGGAGGACGGTTACAGGGTTTGTTCACAGGATGTTTACCTTTACTTTTATTTCCTGTTTTGTTTCGAACAAATTTGAATCAAAACAAACTGTATTTATGTGAAATATGGACGAAACTTAAGTTATTTTAAAATAAAATGATGCAATATCAATTTTTCATCATATACAGGTGCATAATTAAATTTACTCCTGCAATTTATTATGTTGTACATGTAAAAAAATAGTGAAAGCCGCCTATTTTCCAATAAACGTATTCGTGTTTCGTAACTCCATGGTGGTAGCCATTCATGTTCACTGAATATTGCATTTTAGCGATTTCTTGTAAATGCAAACAGATTCGGCAAACGCTTGCTAACAGCTTGTGACCAATTCAACCGCTAAAATACGCCTAATGCGATACGAGAAATATATATGCACTCCAGTTCTAAATGTTAGTCTAGGCTTGTTGATGGCTAGTGTTGTTTATGAATAATTAGTAAATTCTGGATGTCATCGTTTACCGGGCGTCTTCTTCTACGGTTGGGAAACCTCGTCAGTTGAAAGACGTCGTCCCTGGGATGGCTGAATCAGTTGTACAGGGCAACAGGTCGGGTCGGCTGGGCAGTACGACGGAGTAGGACCTGAATTCGTCTCTCTGGATGGTGCGAAACTAGCCCTGGTGACCGGCGATGGGGTGAAACTCCCTGCTGACGGCCGCGGCCCTCAGAACCTGTACAGTGGCCCCGAACGACGACCCTCCTGACGGACCTCGTCGAAGATAGTTCTCGACGATAAGTTCACTGCATTCGGCGTTTCGCCTCCATCCGGTATCAATTCATTACTGATACAGTGGACTTCGTGGCAGACCTCTTCATATTGAGCCTCGCCGTCCTTCTCGAAGGCTACGTTCGTCGAAAATCCCTTCCGTCGTCTTACTTAGCTCTCGTTATTTTCGTTTTCTCGGACCTTCTTTTTTTCTCTCTAAACGTTCCAAACTTCGCACACCTCACTTCTCTTATCCAATTTTACAACCTCTAGTCACTATCGATAGCACGGCAAACCAGGTCACAGTACGCGATGGTGATCAAGTGAAACTACTTTCATAGGTAGAAACCTGGAGACCATTACCACTGATAAATTCTATTACAGTATCAAGTACAAAAACAGGAACACGTAATAAAATAACACGGCTCGAGGCGTCTACGGCCAAAGATACTTAAGTATATATAGACAAACAAACGTCAATATTCCTAAACATAAACAAATCATGCGGATATATAAATAATAAATTGCTATGTTACATAAGTTTGCCAAGTTATTGCCAATATTCAACCAAATATTTCCAATTTATATTTAAAAATTGCTCTACCAATGCTAATGTCTAGAAAAATTGTCATAGCATATGAAAATGGGCAGTAATACGTTCCGATTTCCATTTTAAATAATTTTTGTTTTGGTAATGAAATTATGCTGATTTTATTACAATGGCCCAACAAACATTTTATACCAAATACCAATGGTATGGTTACCAAATAGTTGCCAACGTTCCGTCAATTATTTAAATTGTTTAAAATATTGCTCTGCCAATATTCAAATCTAAAAATATATTCATAGTACATTATATTTAGTAAGAATGCATTCTGTTTTCTCCTTTATGAATTATATTCAGTTAGTGAAATTAGATAGGTTTTAAAACTTTGGCCCAACAAAAACACATTCATACTAACTTGTTGCCAACAATAAACCAAATATGTCAAACATGTTTTTAAAAAATTGAAATTCACAAGCTGTAGTATAGAAAAATTTTCGTAGCTTATGATGATATATAGAAATGCGTCCCCTTTTCAATTTAATTTTTTTTTCTTTAGATGGTATTCTGCTGGTTTTATAACATTGGCTCCACAGCAACAATACCAAACAAGTCAACCGCATGTTCCCCAAGTTGTTGCTTACTTACATACAGCCATTTTGAGTATTAAAATACTCTCTCTTCCAATTCTAAAATATTTTCACCACATTATAACCTAGAATATTGGGTAGAAAATATTTATTTTTATGTAAAACACGGATTTGTATTAATGCAAACATGTTGGTTTTATAACGTTGTCTCAACATAATAATTTATAAAATTTTGTCACTGTGTTCTGGCTCTTATTCGATCACATACATTATTTTATTTACAGAGGTGATTAATCCCACAAAATGTAAAATTGTTATTCTTCAACAATTTACGTTGACATACTACGATGAGCTAAAGATGCATTATGTTTGCGCTCCAACATTCCGTATAGCCAACTGATCAAAATGATTTCCCAACTTACGTGGCTACGTCGCTCTGGTGTCTGTCTGGAGTATTAGTGAGACATGATTTTGTCACACAAAACTATTGAAAGTAATATTGCAAATGTGACGATTTTAATGGATATTCGAACAGCCTTAACTGGCGATAGCCGCATTCGTATTGTTTTTAATAATCTTCATCTACCGTTAAATAACTCAAGTCAATGTAGAATGGGAAGGGAAGATGCCTGTGGACAGGGCAACACATCCCTAGAGTAGACTCCTAGCTAGGCCCTAGACACAGATAGTAATAAGCAACATACGTGTTATTCACACTGCGCGTCAGCTTAGATGGCGAGTGGCAGCTACTAAGTGAAGGGTACAATCAAGGAATTCAAGCAGAAGGCCGCTGCTAAAACATCTAGTAGCCTATTAATACCCGAATGAAATTTACCTATGTAAATAAGCCACTCGAATTTATAACGGCAGTAATATTATATTCCACACACCCTAGCTCGTTACCCGCCAACTTATGTGGTGCGTGCTGTACAATTCGTTATTGTGTCAATACCTGGCCCAGTACGGCTTAACAATAACTAACAGTTACATATATTGCAAGAAACATAATGACTGCTGCTATGAATATTTTTCAGCGTTAATAATTTCCAAATATAACAAAAGCTCAATTGTTCACACGCGTAAAATGTTAAACAAAAATAACCTGCTTAATTGTCGGTATCATGTTTCTTGTATTGCGCTGTCCATCTTGTGCAATGACGGTTGGTATGTTACGAGAAATTAGTGTCTGAAACAGGGTTGTTCTACGTTTATTTAGGAAGTTTTTATACAATACTCAAAAGCGTTTGAAATGGTAAATAACTAGAGTCGCAAATAATAATAAACAAACTTATTTCTTGTATTTCTTTGCGTACCTTTTTAAATTGTATTTTTACGCGTGTGTGCGTGACTGGACGTATTTTTCTATACACTCTATTGCGATGAATATGTCTGTCAAACAAAACTAAAGAAAATAGCAGGGTAAGCTTTACACAACAGGATACATACACAACATAAAATTCCCAAAATGGAATGGTCTCACGTAAAGACAGCCGCCTGGTGAAGAATGCCTGTGTGTGCGAGGCGAAAATCGATGAGGCACTACGAGCGACATCGGACGGCACATATATTGTAATATCGCCTCTACGTCCAGAGTCTGAAAAGCGCGCGCTATTTTTCCGCTGTAACGTTTTACTGTGGGACTTTTAAGTGATGACCCTGCAATTTTGTTGAACCCGTCACTGTAGCCAAGTCCAGTGTAATTGTAGACCTCATTTTCGTACGAATCCGGTACATACATATTGAGGAGCAACCGTCTGAAAAAACTGATTCTGCCAAGTTTGAGGGCTTTAAATTATGCTTCCAATGTTTGCGGTGTCTTCAAAATAATATCAAAGAGTAGTTCGAAGCGTGTTTTATTTTCGTATATAAGTATTTTGGCATTACGTTTACTCTGAGAAAAAAAACTTACCTGCAAACACGCTGCACGCAGTACGAACGCCAGCCAGGCTACCTTCAAAACATAAGAAAAAAAGAGAATCGGACTCAAGAAGTCTACGCTGTGGATACCGTAATAAGAAGGTTACATGGCTGCTTTCTGAGGGAAATTTGTGTCTTGAGTTTTTTTCTACTTTCCAGACAAGAGAAAAATTTTAACATTTTACAAATGATAATTAAAATGTACTGAATTGTAAACTTCCACGTGGATGCTCCAGAAACTAATAAAAATTACATCATAAGGCTCTACTAAAGAAAAAGAGGAGAATATTTCGCGCTTTAATTAAGGGTACTGCACACCAAGAAAATATTTTTAATTAGTGTGCCTACTGTTATTTCTTTTTCACAGACGTTACTTCTGAAGTCTTTTCCCGTAGAGTACAAAAAGTGCATTCGATGTTGTTTACATACTACAATGCCAAAATAATTGACATATTTGTTTTACACAACATCTTGCCGAAGTATAATTATATATATATATATATATATATATATATATATATATATATATATATATATATATAATTGCAGTGGAACACTTTTAAAATACACGCAAAATTATAAAGACAAAAAATATGTTTTTTATTACTCAGTATACGAAATATTTTCGTAAGGCTATTATTTATCGACCCTCCAATTTTTTTTTTTGTTGTATTTTTTTCCCCGATTTATTTTGTGCAAGTGACAAAGTCCGTACGTGGCCGCCTTGTTTGATATTTAAGATGACTGCGCAGGTGGAGAGTTTTTGGCGTGTTCGAGGCCTACAGGGTGGAAGCGATTAGGACTTTAGAGCGCTCAAGTCACGCCTCTCCCTGACTTCGGGGCACAAGTCACTGAAGTTGCGTGCAGTGTTGTATTCGCGTCAATAAATAGCTTTTATGAGGCATTCGGTGGTGACCCTATGATTTTATGATCTAATATTCTGCGCCGATATTTTCTGTGTTCCATAAAAGTACCGCGAGGGAGCCAACGTTATAAAATGTTACTGTATTTTCAGTTTTTGAGCTATAACATATATTCTAATTGTATTATAAAACTTTTCTCTTCGGGAAAGAATAGGATATATTCTTGATAAACTGCTTGACATAAATAATGCTGGAATATTTCATTCGCTTGTCATACAGAATCATTCAAAGAGAATTATAGGTTAACTTCCAAGAATTTTCTTGCAATGATGCTGTATGACAAATTAATGATAGATTTAATTATTATTTATGTCAAGTAGTTTACCAATAATGTATCCTAAGCTTTGTCGAAGAGAAAATTTTGATAACACAATTTGATCAAATGTGTCTCAAATTTTAAAATACAATAAAATTGTCTAACACATCCCCCTTAAATATTACTGGAGGAACTGAAACACGTGCAACTTTCTATGATTGCTATTCGTAACCTGGCATTAACTCCCACGCGTTGAGTAGATCAGAATAAACGTATATCGAACAAGCTCTGCACACATTTCAGCGGCCTGGGTAGGTGGTCACCTTAACCACTACATACTGTTAAATATATTTCTTAAATCACCCATAGCACAACCTTTCAATTGTAGTATTCATCGCCTAAGTACTTTTATTCTAACTCCTGTTCTAATAAAACGTATAACCAGTGTAATAAGGCTTAGAGTCTCTTTGAAAGTGAGGCATTAAGAGTTAGTTGACCTCAGCTTTTTTTATGTTTGAGGCACGGAAACGGGGAAGGCGATAAGTCGAATACAACACGTCCGTCAAACATCTTATCGCCTCTATGCGCGAAGTACTAAACTAGTACGCACTGTTTTCGTAGAAAGTGTTTTTCAACGAAACTGCAAGCAATGGCACTATTATTTTATTTCTGGAACGTATGCGAGGCTCCGAAAAGCAAACGCTCATAGCATGTAATCTATCGTGGGACTGACGAATCAATGTCAGAGTTTCCAAAATATCAAAGGAAATAATTGCCTGTGTTATCATTCAGTAATAATAGAACCCGACAATATTCTAGCAGTCTAGCAGTAACACATAACAAAAGAAATGATCAATTCGAAATGAAAGAAGTGCAAATATTCCGGAATTAAAAAAAAATTATTTAGTGTGGCTGTCGGTTAGCTTACGTTCAGTTATTCTGCCATACATGCCAATTTTGTTTTCATTTCTGAAATACCGTTACAAGAATACTATTAACGAAAACAATTCTATATGGAGATAATGAAGTAATTAGCAACGTCTTCGAAACTAACACTATTTACAACAATTACAAAATCATGAAGTTTCACTCTAATTATTAACACCGGCACTCACTGACTCGCATATCATCACAAGGGAAGGACAATGACACTCCAGTCAGGATATCTCAATATATTTCCGGGCGAATTAATTTGGTTACCAGATGTGCGTACATATTGCGAGCCCGAAGAACATCACTACAAATAAGTCTGAAGTGTAGAGATAATAATTAACAGACGTTACCATGCAGTAGAGTATCAAAATGTACCCGCTGCAAACACTGACACACTTAGCTGTACTGAGGAGAATATTAAAGCGTTAGCATTCGGAGATATGTTACAATTTGCTATGTGATTAACAAAACTGTCATTCACTTATTAATATCACCAAGCTGAGCGTGAAATGTTTTGTTGGGTAGGCTTTAGTATTGGCACCAAAATTTACATTTCTTTATATGTGATTTATATCATGGGACGAAAGATGCGCAGCTATGTAGACAACAGTATTTTTGTTTATCTCCATGATAAAAAACTGGATTCTTTTATTTTAAAAAAATGGAAATGAACGTCACTCAAAATTACTAATGACATATTTTATTAGATTGTAAAGTGGTAAAAAATTTATTAAAAGCGTCTGTAAATAGAAGTATATATTTTACGTTAATTTCGTTTGAATTAGTCTGCAGGTGTACAAAGGGATTATCTAAATCAGACCGATAAACTAAAGCAGGTGATTCATTGCGAAAAAGTAATTAGAAAGTGTACAGAGTAAGGGGTTTTGAAAATCGAATTATAACGCCGTATTTTCCCAAAATGTCGAAAAATATCAATGTAGAATTATGAAACTTTAAGCATTGCTTTATCTTAGTGGGATATTCTAATTATCAGCAAATTATGAGTAATACCTTTACTCTTTATGGAAATAACAAGGGAGGCTAACCTCTACAACCACACAACTTTTGTTGCGTCGAGTATTTCGAGCATTTCAAGAAGGTTTATTGAATAATGTGACTCGCGTGACAAACATTAGTCCTCTTGTTACAGCTGTTTAGAATCAATGATTTTCCCTCAAAATTGAATTGAACATTCAGCGCAGCGAGAAAGAGCCTAGAGAATTAGGTAATACGGCGAAAACTTCAAGTTTTTGAATTTCCTAACACTACAAAAGTTGTCTGCAATTATATTGTAGCCAACCCCGTTATTTTCATAATTTGTTGTGAATTTGAAGAACCTGATAAGAAAAGCAATGTTTAGAGTTTCGTAAATCAACGTTATTTATATGGGTAAATTCGGTTTTAAAATTCGATTTGTATAAGCTTATTTCTTCCTATATATTAAGTTCAGGCGCAAAGTGTTCTGTATATTGCTAACTTATTTTTTGGCAAGAGATCGCCTACTGGAGTTTGTCAGTCTAATTCAGATACAGCCTGTATGTTTAGTTGCATTGGGATTATACGCAAATTTTGCAAATGTTTCTGAATAAAGTAAGTTGAGAATTTTTCAAGACAGTCCATTTAACTAACGAAACTAGGAACTACAAAAATCCCTTGCCTGGTGAGTTTTACGGACTAAAAAATAGATCATATTTACATAATGTTTAATTAATAACCATAAAAACATTTTAACTAAATTGCTGACCACGTTCTTTTAAAATAAGAGTTTAACGGCACAGACATTTTAATCATAAAATCAAAAATTTAGTTATTCAGACAGCCGAGAAAGCCTTTTGAAAGTCGGATTAATTATGTGTGTGCATTATATAGTCTGTTAACCAAACTGAACACTCGGGGGAAGAGATCAAAATAATTTATCTTTCGAACTATACTCAGCTTTCGTAACTCTTAATGTACATCAGATTATATGTATTTAAGGGGAAGTGTTAGGCATTTTATTGCATTTTCAGTTTTTGAGCCTTTACATCTGTTCAAATTGCATTATCAAAATTTTTCTCGGACAAGACATAGGATATAATCTAGGTAAACTGCTTGACATAAATAATAATGGAATCTTTCATTAATTTGTCATGCAGAATCAATGCAAGATAATTCTTTAAAATTCACCTATAATTCTCTTGCAATGATACTGCATGACAAATTATTGAAATACTTAGTTATTATTTATATAAGCAGTTTACCAAGAATAAATTTTTTCTTTGTTGAAGAGAAAATTTGGATAAATCAATTTGAATAAATGTTTTGGTTCAAAAAATGAAAATACTGTCAAACTGTCTAACGCCCTCCTCCTCCTCCTTTAAATGGCGAACAAGAAGGAAACATGCAATTAAGGCAGAATTCTTCCCCCAATAAGTACATCGGTTATGTTTGTGAAGGTATCCCAATACCGTTAATTCCGTACATTCACACCATGCTACCGAAACTGCAGATATCCCAAATAAGAAGCAAATACTTGGTTAATCTTTACAGTTCTTTCTCAGAGATAAGCAAGCTTGCACTAATGTAACGCTGCGGCCACAATGAGCTGAAATAGTAAGGAGTCTGCGGTAGAATTTCACGTGCTTGTAAGCTTTTAATTTGATTCGTGTGATTTAAAGTCGCCGGCAATGCACATTTGCGCTTTCTTTATTCTGCCTCGGAGAGCTGCGGGAGATTTCGCGTGGTAAAAAGGGGTGGCTGGAGCGTGATTTACTTAAAAGCGCATCCCCAGCGCCGCATTTCTTCTCTCGGGAATTTGTATTCGAGATGAGGGGGTGGTAGTTGCGTGGTTGCGGGTGATAACGGGTGAAGGGGGGAGTGTTTTACTGCCGGATTCTTTTATTCGCGGAGGTCCATCAAACCTGTCATGAATATTTCAACGACGATCGACGAAGTGTTGGAAGGCTCCTCAAGCCGCCCTTTACACACCCTATCGGCGCAGCGAAGCTCCTCGTTTAAAAGCCCTTCTCACCAGCCCACAACCATCATTTCCTTAGCTTGAGCTCTTGGGTTTGTCATTGTGTGAGCGGGATTGCCACTGTGAAATATATTTTAAAAAATCCACTTTTGAAAATAAAACTATGATTTCCCTGTGAATAGTTGAAAAACCGCGACTAAGAAGATAGGTAAATTAAAATGCGTATTTAATGCCCAAAAAAGATTTGTAACTTTGAGATAGCCAAGATAAATGCTATGAGGAATATTTATAACGCCTTAACCCGTATTTTGCGTTCCATACTTTGTATGGCCTGAAAATACTTTGTAACGTGAACATGATTTATTTCGCCTGTTTTATTAAATGTTCTTTAGCCGATATCAGCAAAATGTCAGTACTTCTTATCAAGCAATTCCTAAGGGAATGTTTTATAATTAGTAAAACAATCTGGAAGGGTTCATCCATAAGAAATATCACTGGATGAGTCTGAATTAGACAGATGTATTCTTTGGTTCCAATCCACACGAGATGCAGCCACGCAGGATGCAACTCATATATGCTGCTGCATGAACTACAGGTTGTCTATAAATATGTGTTATAGGCTGAACGAAAAGATCATGATTGGATGAAGTTATGCAGAAGGGAACCAATCCAAAAATTAGTGGAGCTGAGATATTCAAGGACAAAGTCTACTATGTCCATATAAACCTTGTAAAAACCCGCTTTTTCATGGCTTCTTATTTTAATACGAATATTGTGACTTAATACTTGTTTTTTTTTCTAATATATACTTCTTACCTTCTTCTACTTGTAATGATTATCTCAAAATATATTGTGTGAATTGGTTCCGTTCTGCATAACTCCATCCAATTTATGTTTATAAAGCAGTATTATTATTAATGAAATAAATGTGAATTTCATCAAAGATAGTACTGATAAGCAATAAACATTTATTTCAATAGTCAGCAGTATTCATTTCCTTGTCTTTATTGCTGTATATGTACAGGATGTTTCGAAAGTGATAGTACAAAATATAACATATGAAGAGAAGATAAAAGATCCAGTTAATGGGTCCGGAAACTAACAATTTACAAGAGATCGGTCATTGTGTGCTAGTAAGTCTGACAGTCAACTGTTAACGCCTGGATTGTGAAATGTAGCAACGTTATGTTAACAGCGTCAAATGAAACTCCCCATATTACGCCCTCTCCTTCATCCATTACTTCACCCCTTCCACGTTGCGTTAGTCTTCATACTAAACAACCCAGAGCAGTGTGTTGTAAACGTAGTGGCTACACTGGAAAAGTAATTTTGTAAATTTACCACGTCTATAAAGTAGTGTTTTTTTTCGGTAGCGTTTCTGTATATTTTTAAGGAACCATAATTTATGTACTGATGTTATCAGACTTGTAAAGTAACAGTGGTCAACATTTTCTCTTTTTGCATGCTGAAGTTTTGCGTACTGAGTACAAGCGAAAAAACTCCATTACAATTTAGAAAGTATACAAAACCATTCACTTGTCCGCATGTTTAATGGACATTTATTTAGTCCACCTAGTGTGTACGTTTCATTCCTACATTTTCGAAAATCCTATTTGAAGCAACCTACATATTGGGTTTCGTTTCTGGTATTTATTGTCTTTAAAGGTGTATTGGGCTTATAGAGTCTCTTCTACGAAAGAGGAACAGCGGTGGCCGAGGGGTCAGACCTCTCGCCTCCCACCAAGGCGATCCGGGTTCGATTTCCGGCGGGGTCGGCCCCCGGATATTCGTATGTGGAATCATGCCAGATGATGCCTTTGGTCGGCGGGGTTTTCTCGAGTATCTCCGGTTCCCCCGCCCTTTCATTCCGGCGCCGCTCCACACTCACCTCATGTCACCCCTCATCAACGCTTAAGACCTCAGTGTTAAGCGCTGACCAAAAATCACTCTTATTCTACGAAAGAGTCAACTTAGTAGGCACTTTTACTGTTATATTCCTTTATGATCCGTTGTGAATCAATATTTCGAAGCCAGAGTTTTCAGTGCCACCAACAACATTTCGTTTTTACTCGCTCATTGAGTCAGCTGATACAGACTATTTATATTCAAGTGAGCACTTTTGAAGGCCTTGTTACTTTTTTTTCTTCCAGCCAATTTGAATCTTTTCGCCACTTTTTAATATTATAAAAATTGCTTATGACTTTTTTACTCAAGTAAGACCGTATATAAAGGATACGATATTGACGACACTAGTATAGTCAAAATAAGTACCGTATTTTGCCTGAGCACTGAGTTGCCGCACAGTGTTATCATAAATTTCGGGATTTAAAAAAGCGGCCATCCTATATATTTATTTGTGAAAAGTACATCAAATATACGATCTGTTTGTTTTACTATTCTTGTTGGCTTTTTTTTCCGGGTACAGCTGTAAGAAATGTTTGTTAATTGTCATTCTGAGAAGCATCAAAAAAAATTTCTAATAGGTTTGCCGTATTTTTGAAAATCATAAAATCATAATTTGAAGTGCGAATTTAATTATAAGATAAACATGTTGGGAACAAGTTTAGCGATTTCACATAAGAACGAATACGTGTGACACGCTTCTACACCATTTCTGAACAAAACAAGGACTTTCATTAAGAGAATTGTAAATAATAAACAGTGCATAAATTTAACCGTATTCAATAGGCAACGTGAACTTAGTTATTGATATCCCGTCCGCTACAATAAACTCCAAAAACATACTCTTTTTCTCTTGCGTTAAAGTTCGATTTCTGTATCCTGTAAACAGTTTACACATCAGATAAGTGAATATTTACTTACTGATACATCTCTTTACAGATGATTAAAGTTCGGACTGCATTCTGCAGTTATGGAAATATTTCTTGAATAGTCTTATTAGACCCAAAGAAAAATAATTAAAGGCCCGCAGAGGTAGGTGCTGCTTTTTCCTTTTCTGCACTTAGTAACGATCTTCCTCAAGGTAAATTTTGATTCCCATCAAATTGCATAAGTTACAATTGATGGTTTCGTTGTCTACGATGATGTTTGTTTGTCTTGTTGTTGCCGTGCGAGTGTGATAGGTGTATATAATGGTGTACAAATTTTGACACAGTGACAAAGCCTTGGTGTACGTACCTTACCTCCTCACTCCTTACCAAGGGTGCCAACCTTTTTACGAATTCACCAACTCCAAAAGGACCCACAGAAACAAAACAAAACCAAAACAAGCAACACAACAAGGAGTAGATTAAATTCAATAAATCAAAATCCAGTTTGAAAATTTAAGCCTGTTTTAATTAACAAAAATTTAGTGTTATGAAGACAAACAAAATTACTGTAAAATAACTGAAATTCGCTGACTGAGTAAAATAACTGAAAATTGCATAAATTGAATCTAAACTCAAATGCATCCAAAACCTTTCCAACTGCCAACATCTATGACTGCACATGTGACCCAAATAAATCACACATAGGGTATATACAATGTAACAATAGGCGAAAGTTTGAAAGTGTTCTTGTGGTATTGTTGCAATACTAGCGTTCTGAGTCGGTTTAATGTTTGATTGATACACCAAATCACAACAAAACAATATTTAACATCTTCTCCAAACATCTAAAACGTGTTTTCATCATTGCCCTCGGCTTTGCTCAAATTTGATTCCGAAGAACAAAAGTTCGTTAGTCTCAGGGGTGTGTAAGCAAAATTTAGAAAAGTAAACATATTAACTCCAAAAGTATAATTACTGTTTCTGTCCAAAATGCAAAAATAAACAAAACTTGTTCCAATACTTTAGGCGTAGTGTAGGTATTAACTCAGGTACTTGAATTTAATTTTAGCTTCAGTGTATGAAAATAAACTGCACCACGCAAAATGGCGGCGTCTCACCAACGTCTCTCATGGCGACTCGGCGTCTTTCAGTCTTAAATACACTAAAATAGCTAGAATTACGTAGGACTCAGGCCTCTTCTTAATTGCCTGGCCTACAAAAGACATAAACTGTCTTCTGGGCCATAATAAATGCCTATTATTATGTTGGAGTCAGTTTTACTCAACCTGACAGACGAGGGCACGCAAAAGGCGTTCACTCGCTCCGAAGTCAAGGACCAGAAGTAATTTAAATTTTCAACAACGATCGTTCCGAACGATTAACGTCCGAAAAACGAGCGCTTAACAAAAAATTCAAAATACATAAAACTTAAAACTAACTTATTACATATAAAACTTATACTAAAAATTCATAAATTTAAAATAAAAATTATTGAAATATAATAAATATTATGGATGCAATTCCTAGCTATAATAGAAACGTAAAATAATAACGAACTAAACAAGGATACTGCTACTCAGAAAACGGCCATTTAAGATAAATTTAGAAAATTTAACTAATAGCATAAAATACATTAAATAAAAGTGAAAATAATAATATTAAGTTAAAACCAATAATATTATGAATAATAATATTATAAAATTAGTGAAAATAATAATTATTCAAAACAATATGTGTAATATGCCACAGTTGGTCCCTTTCTTGAAACTATGGTTTGATATCGAAGTTATATACTATACTGAATATAATTTTAGTATCACTCCTTAAAACGAAAACCTTGCACTCCAATTTGGCGCGCAGCTAATAGACGTATATTCTTCTCCTCGAGCGTGTAACTTTGGATCTTATCGCTCAGATGTTTTCGTGTACCAAAATGGAAATTTGACACCGGTACACACTCCTCTTAATGTTGTTATATTCGTGTCGGCAAGGTACGGTAAGTGGGCTTTACGTTTCGCCGACAGCGAACTCATTAGAGACAGTGGCACCAACTGACACGGCAGGCACAGGGAGAGGAATCAGCCATTGGCGTTTGTTAACTACCCTTCCCAGCACGCGCCTGGAACGATTTCGGGAAACCATGGAAAACAGAAATCTGGGTGGCCGGAACCAGTGATCGAACCCGGTTCCTGCCGAATTCGAACCGAACGTGTTGCCGTTGCGCTCCCTCGCTGTGTCCGTGACGATAATGAAAACTCATTGTATTTCATGAATTAATAAATTTACAATGTAAAACATTGAGGATAAAATTAACTGAATGGTATGTTTCCATTTTCAAATGTTGGTGCTTCTGTAACACTTGTGTTGCGCGAGTCTTCGAGGTTTTACAACATTTAAACAATGCCTCGCTCAAAGGTAGAAAGAATTTATTTGTACGCGAGTTCTGCTGATGGGACACGGTAATTGTTGGTACACTTTGCTGTTCTTTTATCGCCCAGTATTTTCCAGAGGGCTGTTCAGAGGGTACAATTCCCGTCCCCTTCACACTTCTACTTTTTTCCTGAACCTGCCAGCGACCATGTTTATTGCTCTGTTTTACGATGCCCATAAAGAAGTAGAGTTGGCAATAAAAATAAATTAAGAACGCTTGTTTAACCCTTCCATAGACGTGGAATTGCCGTTACTACTTGAGGTAGGACTCTCAATTTTTCTTTTTTGTTTAAGAGCCCAGTTTAGATAAATGCATTAAAAATAAAAATACAGACTTGGCTTGTTTTTACGCAACAAACCTTGATAAGATATTTACAATGGCTGTTACAGGAAGTCTTTATGAGGAATCTTAATAACATGTGAACCTATCTATTTCAGTTTTGTAAATGTTCTTTAATTTAACTATGAAGGTACTAATCTTCAAATAAGATACTTGAGGGAAATTTGGTAATCCTTCGTCGCATTTAAAACTGCACGGCTTAGCAGAGAGCCATTAACATACGCAGCTGCAAAATTAACTGTTAAATTTATGACGTTCACTAGGTTTTGCCCGAGACTTCGTTCGTGGTATTCAATTTGATGCCTCTTTGAGTCGAGAAAAAGCTTGTAGTCCAAGTAGGTAATACAAATTAATTTAAATAATGTGTGTGAATGTGTATTTATTTATTTTCATTATCTTCTCAAAAATTAATATTTCAAAAATAGTATAAGTATAATGTAAAAATGTTGGCACTTCAGACTGTATTTATAATGAATACAGATAATGTTACAAGATGATAATACATGGCCAATTTTTTTTAATTTTGTAGTAAAAATGTGTAAAACAAAAATTTTCGGAAATTCCAAATGGTGTAAAGTGATGCTAAGGGACTTTTTACCGTTTTACAAGCATTTCGAAAAAGAAAATTATTTCAGTAATTTTTTTTTAGTTACCAGTTTCTGCCTCCCAGTCCCTCTTACAGTTTTTTTTTTTCATCTTACACCGAAATAAAGATATCCGTCAGAAACCTTCGTGAGCTCATGCCCGACCACTCGTTATAGTTTCATCACACTTGTATAACTGGTATAGGAACGCATATATTAATCATTTATAGATATCATAACAACGCTATAATGTACCGAAAAAAGTATTTCAAAAGTGAAGCGAGCAGTGCAAACAATTTACGTCACACAGTAGCAACTTCGTTTGCTTGGTGGTGAGGTGGGAAAGCGATAAAACACTTGCCTCGTATTCGAGAGGACCCAGATTGAATCCCCGGCTACAAGGTATACCGAAATTATTCCAAGTGTATCCTGAGACAGATTTAATGTGGGCCCTCTCCGACTTATAACTTCTTTCCTCCGTGCACCTTTATTATGGACGTGTGCTGTAAGAGAACACGTAAACAACATGTAAACACAAATTAAATTAACACCACAAATGTACCTTTCAAACTGCAACCGTCTGTTTATTTGCACTACTGAAGTTTCTTCTTGAAATTTAGAATTTCTCTCCTGGTGGTGTTGCCGTCTTATCTTAGCGGATAGAAGCCGTCAATAAAGTTGGCCCTTGTTCGCGGTAGATTTGCGCTTTTAGGTATTCTCAGAGGAAGAAATCAGAAGTTGTTAAGGGGCATGGAAAAGTACGAAGTCGAAAGAACAACTGGGACACTCAATCGTCGATTAAATCTGATTAATTCATCGTATTTGGATTGTTTTTTTTTTTTTCGATAGCGGACGTCTGTTTATACAGCACTAGTCGGTATTATGCTGTGCTTTCGATTAAAAAAATTAAAAACGGTTCTTAGAAAAATAAGGTCTTGAAGATATATAATTTTCATATGATTATATCCATGTTTGTTTAATTACCGAATTTCAGAAATACTTGCGTTCTGATCTGAAAACAAGCTTATTTTGTTTCAAGCCCTTGTATTTCTAAAAACATTATTTAATATTGTACTCCAAAGCAAAGCATTCTACCGCCTAGGGCTGTAAAAATAGTCGTCCACTATTGAAGTTACTGCTCGGCAAAAAATAACATCGAATTAGGATGTGTAGCTCAGATTTTATCGACGACTGAATATTTCAGTGGTTCGCTCGACACCTTACATTTCCAAACCCCTTAATAAGGGGAACCGGCTGCGCCGAGCCAAGGAATGTCACCACGTAAGGATATTTCATTGTCACTATCATGTGGTTACAGAACGGGATTATGTAGGGCATCAGAAGCCGAGTTGAAATTACTGTTTTTTATTGTTGGGTTGTTTAAACACGTAGTTAAAATCTGTCATTACCGTGCTATTACAAAATATATTATCATGCTTCACACTCATAAATCCGTAACATCTGACATATATTGACAACGCAAATAGTCATACATTATTTTTAAATAGGTATTGGATATATTCCCGCTTTTCCAGAGTCAGTAGAAAATGCATACCATAAAGAGGGGTTACTTTGCCTACATTCTGTTGCAAATAAAGTTTTACAGAATCTCAAACTGTCAAATTGTTGAAGACGTCACCGTTCAAAGCTTTAATAATTGTTACAATTTAGAATGAAGGGTATCTGGGAATTTCCATATGGAATTAAATAACCTGGTGGTGTAAATTTATCCGTGGGGGTGCAAAGTACCCTCACTTAACTGTACGTAAAATTTGGTGTTATACCGAAGGCCTTTGTACATTATTAAAAACTCTACATAATTTTTTTCTTGCAATTTCAGGGAAAGTATTGTTAAGAATTATAAATAGATCCCACATTAAGGTCATTGCCTACCCTAGAGCCACGGCGGGAGCAAGGATATAGTGTTACACGATACATTATATTAGATTTCGCTCAATAACTGTTGAAGCTACGCACACGCCACCACTGGCATTTATATTCATCGCGGTGCCACGTACATAGCTAAAGGATCTTTTACACAGTTTTTTATCTTGAAAACTGTACGCATAAAACATTTTACGCACTGAAAACACTCGAAAACGGCCATTCGCAAATTTTTTTCCTCCAAATACATTCACTTAGCAATATTTTTTTTTCTTTTCTCGTTGCAAAAAAAAAAGTGTTTTTGTCTGGAACCGTTATCCCAAAACGTGACTGAGTCCCCGTTTCCAACACCCCCCCCCCCCAACCAACCCATGTAATGTAATTTAACACATAATCCTTGCTGCGGCCATAGCTCTGAGGTAGGCTGCACCGTTAAGCTGTGGATGTGTGTGTGCAATAAATGTCTAAACTGATCTATCAAACTGTTAAGTGACTTTACGCATAGTTTTGGCATCTCTTTATTCCTAACATCATATACGTCGGAAGTATTTATGCCACATTCCATCATACTAATAAACAGGACTGCTAAACTGCTGTCACAACAAATTCCTTAAATTTATAACATTACTAATAGAGCCTTGTAAGCCGTAGGAAACGGCATCACATGTGCCCATGTGTGGAATCACACAGGAATCTCCAGTCTAATTCATTAGTATCGAAGGTAGGCTATACATCATTTGGGAAAAAGTGAGCACTAAAGATTTAACCTCTGGAAAAAAAAATCACTACACGTTACTGCATACAATTTTACATTAAGGGCGCCGTCTACTAGAATCGTGAAGAGACCTGCAGACCTTTAACAATCCTGATTTCATTCGAAAACCATTCAACATGCTGTCACGCGGTTAGGCTACGAAAAGCATTTAAGGATCTTAGTACAGGTATATAATTTTGCCACTAACTGTTATCGTTCCTAACAAGTATTTTTTTTTTTTAGTGTGAAAGTGGCCGAATCTGGACTTTTGACGCTGATTTGTATGTAAGAGTAATCATTTTCACGATATTCTGAATATTATAGACCTGTAGAGCGACTCTTTCCCTTTCGTTGCGTAAGATAAAATTATATGGTCACCGCTTAAAGTCCCATAGTAAAAACGGTTCGGCGGGAAGCTTGCACGCTAGTTCAGCGCTTGACTCGTTGAGGCGACGCGGCATTTGATGCGCGCTTCAAGGTCGACCTTACAGCTCTGTCACTTTTGAGCCTCTCACGCGCGGGTAGACGGTGCCCTTAACAGTAGTTACTTTATTCGTTGTACGGTTGGCAGCGAATTCCATATGTAGTTACGTGTATTTTTATTTTTAAAGGCAGCAATATGAAATAAAATCAACTTAATTCTACATATGTGTGCGTTACATAATTAATAAACTCTTTTATCAAACTACATAGGTTCCTAACGACTGCTTAGTGTACCTTACACGCACAAACTTCAAGTGATGTGACCAGAGAGGTTAGATATTTACCTTCGTTAAACGTTAAGCGCGGAAAGATACAACTGGTTGAACATAGAAATTAAGCAGGGATTTTTTTTACTGCTCACTTTATCCCGAACCACTTATAATCTATTCAACACATCACGTGTTCTGTGGCCGCGGGACACGATACCAGTAGACATCGTGACGATCATCTAAGTGATGTAACTTAAGAGGGATGGTACGTTATTTGGCGCTGAAAGCATCAGTTTAAAACTGTAGGTTTAACGAAGCCAATTTGTAAAAATAATGAACGCTGCAACCTCTGACTACAGTTTTTGCCAACTTTTCGATTAAAAATTTGTTTCGAGTACCACATAATTCTGAAGAACAATCGTTACCGCGGAAATATCATACATTCAACTGCGGCGCAACAGATTACGCTTAACAAATGTATCATTCTGGGTAAATGTTTGCATATAAAGTTGGCTAAATATCTTAATCCAGGGTTGTTGCTTTGTTGTTTTATCCATGTTAACTTTCAAAGTCATAGATATTTGAAACTGTGCTTTTCGCGTTTATTTATTTACCATACACTCATAAGGGCATCAGTACTGTAAAAATGCATTTTTTTTTTTTACGTTTGTGACAAACATTGTTCATCTTTTACACATCATATAACATGTCACTTTCCAAATAAAAAAATAGTCCAAATAGTTTTTGTATAATCACTCCTCAAAGTCACAAAATTGTCGTAGTGGTGTAACCTAAATTAGAAAGAAAAAAAGAAAAGTAATTAACTTATGAAATCAAAATTACAGGAACTGGAAGTCAGTGCATCAATGCATTTAACGACGTGTTACACAAAAATTTGTTTTGAATATTCCAGTTACAGCCACAGCTCAAAATTAGGCAAATATTTACTAATTTTCATCAAAAAAATACAAAAAGTGTCCCTTTGTAATTCTGAAAGTGTTTAGAAGTAGCTCATATCATTCAGTCAGTGTAAATTATCTTGCTCTTGCTAGTTAATTTTTTTCTAATTTTGGCTACATCGCAACGGTCATTTTGAGACTTTTATGAGTGATTATTGCAAAAACTACGGGGCCTAATTTATTTTATTTGGGGGACATCTGTGTTTTGTATTGTGTAGAAGTTAAACAGAGTTTCGTACAAATATAAAATACTAAATAGTTTCCGGACAAACGTCCTTAAAATATATTTGAGGAAGAGTTGGGTGGGGAGGGGATGTGTGGGAATTTTCCGGAGAGTTGCAACAGGATGCAATAAATTTGCAGAGCGCGAGAACACTATGACAGCGGCGAATAAGAGAGACAAAAGGCAGTGCGTTGTAAATTACTACAAGGGGCGTCAAGGGACTTTTTGTCAGGCTCAAGAGCGCCGCCTCAGAGCACATTTGTAGGCTAGCTATGTTTATGTGTGGAAGAGCAGGGTATGTAGACAGGCGGGGAAAAAAAGGAAATGGAGGGGTTAGTTTTACGAGGAGGCGATGGGGAGCGAAATTTCCATGGCCTCTTATTTTGTTTCCCCCCATTCCTCTCAGTTCCGGGATAAATAAACGCCATTTCATCCAGACAAATGGAGCTGAGAGTAAACAGGTGCGGGTGGAAAACACAATCAACACGGGTGTGATGTTTGGAAACTAACCCCTCCCCCTCCCCTCCCCGCCTTACTCAACTGTTTGTGCCTCTGAATTTCAAGCAGACACTCGACTAGTGCCGCCTATGAAATTCTGCCCTGAAATCGTAAACCTGCGTGCATTGATTCTATGGATCAACTGAATTCCGTGTTAAAAAGAGTTTCAAATTTTTTTCAATTATATTGCAAACGACTTCTGCCTCGATTTTATAGTACGCAGCTAAAACATTAAATTTTGGAATCTGGCTATATCTCAGTTTAGCAGTGCTGTCGACCTCTAACGTTTTCCCAATGTGAAGGTGAATAATAACTTCAGTTGGCTTAAATCAAAGCGAACAATTTAATTTTTTGTTGCGACACAAATCGATGGACTAAAAAAAAAATTAAAAATAGAAATGGTATTTCATGTTTGCGGGTCTGTGTAATAATGTACTGAAAATAAATTTTTTGTCTGTCTTTTTTTTTTTGTGTGTGTCGTCCTTCAGTCATCTATATTCCACTTAGGAATTAATTTTGTGTTGTTTATATCCGTTCTTGTCCTTGTGCCGTCTTATAGGACATGACTAAATTTCTTTCAGGAATTATCTGTATATTTTATGTCTGTTGAGTACAACTTACTGGCTTTCCTTCCTTTGTTTTTTTATTGTGGGTTTTTCCTGCAATACGGCGGCATTCGCCGCAATGGCGTATGTCCAAAAAAAACTTTCAAACTATTACTGAACATGGCTCATCGGGATCTTGCACAATATTTCAGTAAGATCCTATTCAATTAAACACAATCCTGAATTGTTATCATTTCCTCTGACATTTCTACACGGACAGTAATCATACCTAATGTTTCCGTATTCACAACCATTTAATCATCGAACCATATGTGAGTTTCAGATATGGTCGTTTCTACACTGATTTTTACGTCCGAAGATCTCATGTATGTCGGAAATGTTACCAGTTGCTGCAACGAACCACCGACATCCTCCGACTCCACTCACGCCAAGGAATATTAAGATTGAACCTTAAGAGGACTGTGTAATTAGCCGTTGGACGGTGTTGTGGCGTGTCACGCGAATACTTTTTTTTACGCGAAACCAACGAACTTATTCTTATTGTTGTTATCTATGAAAAGAACACCCACTTGAAACTACGTATGCCACTTTTTGAAAATTCAGTATGCTTGTTAGTAACATGAATTTGGGGCCTCTGGAAATGGCTAAAAACGGCTTTTTTAGACTGCTGTAACTCTGAAAATACGACCTGAATTCGTAAATTGCACAATAAGGTACGCGCATTGGATTTACTTCATAATATGCAAAAATAAAATTTTAGGTTCCACGGCTTTAAGTCCCACAGGAAAAAGAGTTCTACGAAAACCTTGCACGTCAGTTTAGCGCTGGGAATAGAGACAATGTGTCTATCATCGAGAGTGGTGCTCTGGCTCTTATCGCTCAGCTGTCCCCGCGCGTCAAACGCGGAGATCTGAAACCGGTACACAGTACTCTTAAACAAATTCTTTGCAAGCTAAAAGTTGGTGCAAAATGTTTAGTATGAATCCCTTTTTAACATATAAAAATTCTCTAAACATGTAAGTGGAGCTTCATGTATATTCGAGCAAGAGTGTGTTAAATGTCATAATTGGAGAGTTTTCGTAATTGAGCCAAGCAGTACCAATGTTTATTTCAAATTTCTGAAGTTTCAAAGTCGTTATATGCTTAAATATAAAAGTAAAAAAAAAACGTTTTCCTGAAACATTTCTATGATTCACGTTAACATTAAGTTCAATGGAAAAATTTAATTATGTATAAACCACATTTTACATTACAGTATTATTAAAATATTACACATTTTATAAGTATGTTACGAGATATTAAGAAATATATTTAAACCCAATTTTAGAATTCTTACGTTTCACGTGTAATAGAATTCCCATCAAGAAATAAAAACTCAATGTTGTAGATAGTATACAAAATATACTGCGGCGATGTGAAATGTATTGTAAATAATTTGTATATAAAAAAAATATTTTGCTGGTGTTTTTAATTCCAAACGACGTTATTTCCAAGAAAGAATCAATGTAATATAACTGTAAAATGTTGTATGCTTGTTAGAGGAACATCTTATTAATGAATCCTGTGGAACACGCACAGAATTATTTTACTCACACGCACACAAACAGACATACAATTTTTACGTTGAAATTTGAGAGATAAAACTTGAAAGTTGCATGAGCATTTCTTACTCACCTATGTCACTTCCTCCTCAAAATGTCAATCATCTTCATTCAGCAAAGCACTGGCTTCAAGTAGATCTGCCTCAAGAAGTATATATTGCTACAACCATCCCCTCTGCAGTGGCCACGCATAGAAGAACAGTGGAGGCCAGTACATCGGCACTGACAAGCTCTCTAGCAGCCTTTTTTGCAGTTGCAGCTAGTAATATTAAGAAGGTATTCACGAGCCGTAGCCAAGACACGCGTGATAGAGATCAAATGCCCATTTTTCATTTTCCATCCCCATTTAGTGGCATCCTAATGGTTTCCTAGCCAGTGTTGCACCTGTAGATGTACACGGAAGAAGTGTTGACGTCCCGAGTAGCTAGTTGGTGGTAAACTGGGTAGATCAAAAGGGTCTCTTTTGTATTGTTTGGAAGTGACAAATTTACAATAGAGTAAATATCTAATATCATTGAGGCTTTTGCATTTATCGCCGTTGTAGAGTGCTAGGAGGACGTCTACGCACACTGATGCAATTTCATCAGGAATTACGGATTGTTCATAGAAGAGTCGTACATTTCTATTCAAATTTGAGTTTGAACTCCAAATGTTGTAAGCCATTTTCTTGCATTTCTTGAAAATAGCACTTGCATCGGTACCAGGTGCAGCATTCAATAAGAGTATAGCATCGTTTATATCCTTAAAGGCATGCTGCAATTCCGAAATGTTTAACATTTTTTGTGGTTTTTTAACATTTCCATGCTCTAACATGTACATGACATGATTGTTGTTTGCGAAAGCAATTAATAACATTAAAATATCAGTGTAATTTACAACAACTACAACAGACTCTGCTTCTCTGGTTTGGGATATTGCAGTAGTAACTACTAAAACATCCGCATCTGCTGTTGCCTGAAGCATACTAATTCCAGCAACCTCCAATTTTGTTGAAAGTAGTGAGATTAGTTGCATTTTGTTAATGGTATTTTCTAAGAACCCTTCCTGGCTCGTCGCCGATGGTAAACTTTCTTCCACCTTTAAGTTTACAGAAGTTTTCTTTGAGCTTTGACGTCTCTGCTCTTCATACTTTGTATTTGGTGCACCACCATATCCGTCAAAAACAACAACGGAATTTTTGTATCGTGAACTTACATATGTAACATATTTTTCACAGGTATTACCAGATTTAGTTCCCTTCTCAGGCCAAACAAGAGTGTGATGTAAAAACCCACCATCAATGATATAGCTTTGATTTTTAATGCCGTATTTACTCGTGGAACTAAGAGTTAAAAAATTGTTTTTAGAGTATATTTCTGAGTCTTCCTCATATAAACATTATCAAGCAAAGCAGGAGACCATGGTGCTACCTCGTACTATATAATCTCAGCGAAATCATCCTTGCTTTTTACTGAAACGATTCTGCTAAACAGCTGATGAGTGTTAACATCAACAGTGTCACTTCGGATAGTTGGTCATAAAAGAAAGGGGTTTTATCTTATCGTGCCAATGTAATTTAACATAAGAAAAGTTCTTGTCAGTGAGTGATTCCATTGCTTTCGTCCCAACTTCTGTAGCTCAGTCACAATTAATTGTCACATATGCTACCATGCCAGTTGAAACTGAAACAAGTTCATTTTCTGAGCGTGGTGCAAAAGGGTTATGATATTGGAACCTATTCAGGGACAAATTATAGTCTTAAGTATCACGGATCTTGCGACTTTCTCTCAACTCTGTGTGCTGTTCAGATGATGTAAAATGAACACCGCAGAATGTTTCTATATTTTTACAAATATTGACACATTTAGGAAGTACATGAACCCAATTCGCGACCGTATTTTCCGTGATATCCTTTCCTCGAGTTAGGCCACCTGAATTCTTCATAGACAGCATGAGTCCCTGCTCAGTTGCCATATCTGAAAACACACTGAACCAAAATTTGTCACTTTGTTGGATGATAAAGTAGCCAGCAGATGTAATTTTTTTTTAAGTTCCTCGTGACCTATTTTGAGAGAGAGAGAGAGAGAGAGAGAGAGAGAGAGAGAGAGAGAGAGAGAGAGACAGAGACAGAGACAGGGACAGAGAGAGGTCTTCATTTGCTGCAAATAGAGTCTGGTTGATTTGACATAAGAAAGGTGCCCTGTTGCATGCAAATTAGGAATCATATGCATGATAGTGTTGAGGTGAAGTTCCCAATTCCCAGTTCTTTCAGATCTTAGAAAACCTAAGACTAGTTACACTTGTTGTAAATATTGTAACCACAATTTTTCAGTTCGACTGTTACTCTCGGCCATTTCATATTGAAGTTTCATAAGTTGGTTAATTTCGTGTTTTCCAAGTCCTTTCCAGAAATTCGTATTTCTTACGTTAATGTTTTTCAAAATAATGTATGAAATTCGTATACTTATAACAATAAATTGTAACTTGCGATACTGCAATATTTATCACACTCTTGACTGTCAGGAGTGTGTGCACAAGAAGTTAACACAAATGCATTATCCTTGTGTTTTTAACATCAATTTTACCGTAACCATGTAAACACGACAATATGGTTTGAAGATTGCAAAGGTGTGTGAAATTACACATTGTCCTCTGACATGGTTAACTGCTTACTTTGTACATGCTAATTGAGATGAATTAAATGTAATTTATATTAATTTTTTTAGAACACTAAAGAAGTAAAATAATATATGTGATTCAAGAAATTGTTTTTCAAAACGAACTTAATTTTTATTTATGAAAGAAATAGCTTTAAATAAAATCACACTCTTAATAACCTACATAAAAAAATTCACAGCTCTGTTATTTTACTATAATTTTCATTTTAACTGACGTTATACTAATAACGTAGTGGACACACTTAATATACGCCACCAACACTAGAATTAATAACTACGTTGTATGTTATCTGAACTCGTAACTCCGTTGACGAAGATTTTATCAGTGCTTCAAACAAATTTGCATTTAGCCTACATGTATCACTTCTCAAGTATACATTCTGAATTCGTGACTCGACAGAACACGAAAGGATGCACTCTCAAAAATGACCCTGTTGGACTTTGCTTGCGATGCGACGACATAATGTCGTCGGAAGACATGTGCTGCAGTCTGGCTATGCCTTGCACTACTAACTGCCATAACAAACATTGCTACCTCTCCAATTTCCTCACTTTCATTCCACTCTCCTGAATAAAGTTTTTTTTTACTGGCGTACAAAATATAAAGGTGTAAAGAACTGGCCATAAAAATATAAAGCTAACCAGTTCGAAAGTGTTGGTTACTGAGATAAGGTTACAGTAAATTTAATTTATTAGTGGGAACGTTGTTACATTTTGTATTATATGCCTTACAATACATTAGGCTATATATTACCTGACGTATTAATGAACTACTTGTCATATTTATAACTCTCTAAATATGAGCACTGTTACTACAACACACGTCAGAGCTCTCACAGGCTAGGAAAATGTAACAACATTTTAAACTGTTTAAAAAAATATTAAGCTCCAGTTTAATTTTTGGACACTTTTAGTATGTTAAAAAAGTATAACTAAGGATCATTTTGTACTAAAAATCAGCTTGTAAAGAATTAGTTTAGGATACTCCTCTGTATTTGCTTAATATTCCTGGGCTAACCGTACGGGCCAGAATAATGTCCGCTGTGTAAGTTCCATTTGACAAAAACTTTGTTGCTGATAGAAGTGTGGATGATTTGCGCACGATATGCTGGGGCACCATTACGTTGTAATCATGTGCTGTGCATCGTCTATGAACAGGATCGATGCAACATATGTTCGCGCAATACCTGAACTTCGGCACGCTGACAGACGTTCAGCCTGTTCGCTACAATGCGCATCCCCATATACAGGCATTATTTTCAACCAAAATGTTTTAAAATATGTTTGTACTTTTACTAGAAAAATCCGTGGTAACCCAGCTGCCGAAACAACTTCTAGTAAAAATAATTACAGACATGTGTTCATAATAATGTAAGTAGAGCCCACGGTTTTTCGCGAAAAGAATTCTGCAACAGTAGGTTTCAAAGCCTTATGTGCACATATGCAGCCCTGCTTCGTGATCAGTGATTGGCTGTTTTTAACTCTCAGCGTCTAGGGTTCTACCCGCATATCACAGACGTGTGGTGTCGCAGTAACATCGTTCCTGTTGGCACAGCCAAATGAGCCACGTCTGTGCGATAATCAGATATGGTGAATTTTCGCGAATTCAATGACCAGCATGTTAGACTCAAATATCCTATGCACATTCAAGCCCTATCTATTCGTCCATTGTCTGCTGTTCCACTGAGTAGCAGCTAGTGGACAAATGGTCGGGACTTAAGCAAGCATAGGATAATTGATTCTAACATGCAGGCCATTGAATTCGCAAAATTGCACCATCTATAGCGATAATACGTTCTGTCAATATCTATAAAGCAGAGCTTCATATGTGCATATAAAGAGAGCCCGGAAAAATTCGCAGGCTAGCCTCCAAGAATGTATGTTTTCTCAAGCAGACAGCATCTGCTCATTAGCTGCTCGCTTCCACGGTAAAATGGGCATGTGATAAGTTACATTTGTGTTATTGGCTCGGCGACTTCCAGAATGTGTCAAATACGTCAAGGGCCAATTGCGAAAGTGACACGAACGTGCAGTTGCTGGAATTCTAGCTTGTGTCGGAAAGAAAATGCAAATTTTACAGGGCACTACACATGAAGCATTGAAACAAACTATTGTAGAATTCTTCCGCGAAAAATCGTGGGCTCTAAATATAAGGTATAGGGAAGAGCAAGTAATAGCGACAGTTTTGTGCGTGTAGGAACTATGTAGGGAAGCAGACAATGCTGCGATCTACCGGTCACTATGAAAACGTTCGACGTCTGACGCGGACAAGACGTAATTGTTTTTACTTTGTTTTACTGTTACCTGAAGTCGAGGGCAGATCTCAACTACCGAAACGTCGTTACTAACTCGTCTGAGGCAGCCTACTGTGTTCTTCTGTGTTTTCAAGTTTCTTTCGTCTAGTCGCGACGTCGCTGTTGGATCATCTTGTTTTGCGTGTAACATTGTCTTCGCCGTAGTAAATGTCTGAACTGCCTCAATGGAGTAGTATCGGAAAGAGGGAGGGGGAAATCCCTGAAAGAACCCGCCGACCAACGGCATCGTCCGGCACGATTACCACATGCGAATTCATAGTAGGTATTGCTGGACGTATTCTTGTGTGATATTACATGCTGTCTCACAGTCTCAGTGACAATGTTTACGTTGGCTTCCAATTCAAAACAGTACCTGAACTCACGTAAGAAGTGCCTTTGGATGTCTGTCACCACATGTTTCCAACATGACACTGTACTAGCACATTTATACACTGTTAAAAAATTTCCGTAAATTCACGGAAATATTTACAGAAAAGTACTGTAATTTTACGGAAGTGACTTCCGTAATATTTTGTTTACGGAAATTTGTCGGTAATGCCAGTTTACGGATGTTTGACCGTAACATTCCAAAAATTCATGAAAATATGTTTCTACAATTTTAAAGCGTATTTTACTGTGTTTCTTAAAAAAAGTGGTATTAATAATCACTATGAATCCTGGATGTCAAATACAAATGTTGTATCTTATAAAGTTGATATCTTACCACTACATGGAACTCAGTTACTCATAAATTGTCACTGTGGTTCAATGGGGTCCCGGGTTCGATTCCCAGCCGGGGAGGTGACATTTACAGTCACTTTCTCGGGTTCAGGACTGGGTGTTTGTGTTCATCTTGTCTGTCTGCCGCACGCCAACGTCCAATTACGTCACTTACACGAACCATAAAGTCACTGGTGATTATATGACATAGACTCACTTAAAGAGGGGAATGTTTGGTGCATTATCGAGACGATAGCCTTGCCATTGTATCAAACATTTTTTTAAATAAAAAAAAGAATGGTTACAGCTTCAGCCTGACAGATAAAAGGTCGTGGGTTCGGATCCCAGCAACTTCCGGAAAATTTTGCAGATTACTAAATAGTGCGTCAGAATCTCGATAACACATAGCTAATAAGAAAATGTAGTATTTCTAGAAAATGAAGTGCTAGTAGATTACAGAAATTTAAATTATTTTGTGGAAAATGGATTGTCCATTATTTTACAGAGGGTTCCGTTATCAAGAAAAACTGAGTGTCCGTTACTTTACGAAGATTTCTGGATATTTTTTTTTGCAAGTACTTTTCCGTAATTTCACGGAAACTTTTTCTAACAGTGTATTTGTCAATGTGTTAGTTTCTCTGTGATATGTTTGTACGCGGTCTGTCAGTACTGTAGCCGCGACGTACCATGATCTCACCAAAACCGACTTTTTCTCCGGAGCTACAGAAAGGCCTTGGATTCAATAATTACCATCATCGCATACATCCATGCAGCTGCCTCTCAAATTCGCACAGCTCAAGACGCCAGCACTGCGACTGAAGACAGCATGTCTCGTTGTTGTTGGTTGTGATGCGTCTGGGACGGCGGTCGCACCATTTCGAACAGCATATTTAGCTTTGTTGCCAACTGCTGGGCGGCATTAATTGCTAGTTGAGCGCATGACACATTTATTGAGGGTCGCTCACAATAATTGATGCTTACATAATTATTATGCTTCGACGGTTTGTAGCAACGTAGCGACTTTTATTCGGCCTTAATTTTATACCACTATTCATGTGCCACCAGAAATCGAACATTTTAGAATTAATTGCTATTTACAATCGTGGGTTTATAAATTATATAACTGTCCCAAAAGTACATGTATGTATACATACACACACATTAGTACTGTCATGGCAGCTGAAACCGTCCAATGTTAACAAATACTTTACTCCAGATGTTTATTCATAGCAGAAAATTACAGGTGTTCCGTCAACACTACTTTAAACAAACCACAGAGGCTTTCTCCTTGGTGTAATGTTACAATAATTTTAATACTGACACTCAAATACCTTTTAGTTACTAAAAATAAAATATTTTAGTTTGCAGCCTTATTTCCCTTAATCCCTGCTACCTACGTACATTCATTTCACCTTGTAATACAGAATGTTACAAAATTCCATGTCAATATTCTAAGGAAACAATCCTAACGTGTAGAGGAACCAAAAGTGTTATATGAACATAGGTCCAAAAACACACCGTTTCTGCGCTACAGTTGGCAATACATGACGTATGGTTGATAGCGCGTGGGTAGGATCATGTTGCTGTGGGGCATCATTACAGCAGTACATATCATGTAACTATGCCACACACTACGCCACTAACATACAAACAGTAAGAACAACTGTGACGCAGCAACATGATCCTGCAAGCACGCTATCAACAATACGTCATGTATGCCAACTGTAGCGCAGAAACGGTGCGTTTCTTGTCCTATGTTCCTATAACACTTTTTGTTCCTCTACACGTGAGGACTGCTTCTCTAGAATATTGACATGGAATTTTGCAACACTCTGTATATCAAGACATCTAACAGGCTTAGTTTACTTCTGTCTAAGGCTCGGTTTCAGTCGCCGTATTGAATTGTATTATTTTCCGCTTTTTTTGGAATTTTAAGAAGAAAAATGTTAAATATGCGACTGTACCTCAAATTCTATTTACGTTTTACTACAGTACAGACCTTGTGATTTAGCTGTTAACTTATGATTACGCCACACTGTGTGTGGCAAATTTTTTCACGTTCATAATTTGCCCGACAAATTGCGACCTAACTATACATTACTAGCTCAATCGCTTAGCACAAAGTAATAGAATTTGCGGTATAGTCACCGATTTAACATTTTTCTTCTCGGAATTCCAAAAAAAAGCGAAAAATAATAAAATTCAATATAGAGACTGAAACCTAGCCTTAAGACATACTTTCAAATACACAAATAAATGTTTATTAGTGTGTGGAGACTTAAACTGCCATGCATTAAACCCTAGCTTGAATAGAAAGAAATACGGAATTTGAAGCATTTTCCTACAGTAAAAATTACTCTAAATATCATTTATTTATTTGCATTGCAATTTTTTAGGCTTTTTTCAATATTTCACACACAGCAATAATTTATAATGGCATATTCAAAAGGAAATTTTTTCATTGCCGAAATTTCTCTTATTTTAATATTTCTTGAAAAGGAATACTTAGGCGAATTTTATTTCACAATAAATTATATAAGAATTTTTTATATGTTGAACAGCTTGTAACGTAAGTAAGTATTACTGTTATGAGAAACGATACCTCTTAATAATACAAATTCTTAAGAAGGCTACATAAAAAGTCATTTCAAAATCTACCTCAAATTTAATAAAGGTAACAGTGTGATGAGTATTGGGTAAGCAAAAAAAAAAAGTACATCTGTTGGTTTACTTCTTGCGAATTTAATAAGGCTTGGATTAACATAATGCCAAGCGCAGATATTGAAAATGAGATTACTGAGGTATTTAATAAAAGTCTTTATTTCCGAGTCACTAAAGGAAGTGAATAAACGCATAGACCCCTGTCATTCGTTTTTGTGCTTGAAAGACTTAAAATATTCTAATAAACTTGCTTAAGCACGTATTTGACCACATAACTTGGTTCACTGCAAGATTAAACCTAATTAGGAAAGAAGAGGTGTTAAATAATGTTTGGTACCAATTTCTTCTTTAGAAAAATATGAAATTATTAAACTTTATTGATTTTCCACTACAGCGCAATTTTCAAACATTTATTTAACTTAATCATAACTGTCACATCACTGATGACGTCTGTATGGCTTCATACAATGTGGATAGTGTCTAGAAAATCATTTAATATTTACATGATTCTTCCGACTTATTTTCCCACCAAATGCAACCACGTAAAGTAATAATTCCGGGCGCACTATAATTTTCAAGTTATTGAGCTTTAAAAATTCCGTATTTTCAAACGCCGCCGTAAACATGGAAAACACGTTTCTTACTGGCTAATACGCGTTTGACTAAATTGTACAGTTGTTTTTGTTTGCCGTCGCCCGTCAGGCATAATATGTTTTGAGATTTTCACTTATTTAAAAAAACTAATTAAATTTAATTGTTATGGTTACTAAAAGTTAACTCGGGAAATCCGCTCGTTGTTAATTCATGCACGATTGTAGAATTTTCAATGAACAATGAAAATTTGACTGGCCCTTGAAACTGAGTTGATAAGAGTGAAGACAACACATTTCAACATATTTTTACGACGTTTTAGTATTAGGTTTGGGTTTATGTCACTTTAATTCAAATTCTGGTTTGAAAACTTACCGCAAATAGATTTTATTGTTTCAGATACAGCCAAGAATAATACATTTGGTTTAAAACGTCAGCCGAGTCAAGTTCGCACGCGTCCTAAAGTGAACCTAATGAATGCGTTTAAGCAAACCTGGCTCTTTCAGACAGGTGATGGAGCATTCTGGCTACACAAGTCGGGAAAATAATATAACAGACTACTATTTATATTAAAAATACGTTTTCCTCCCAATACTTATTACGTTTCTAGTGAGAGGCCTTGATAGTCGTAGCCTGCTGGGTTGCCATCTATTATCAAATTTTGCAAGACCCCGCCCACCTCTCGAATTATCGGCCTAACACGGGTGCCTTGAGTTCGCCTATTGGCTAAGTCGTTTCAACAGCACAGCGGAACAGCAAAAACACAGTGAATTTAATAGACGTCGAGATATGGTTCGCAACTTAAAAATTAAACGTACTTACTTATTTTATGCCAACCGTCATACTGTACACAATACATTTAAATAATCATAGAATACAAAAACTGCACTTTTGTCGCTAACAGCAGACCATTTTAGGTCTTGTCTTGTCTTGTAGAATCCACGCCGAGTCCGTCTCGTATTGTCTAGCGGCGTTGTACTAAATATTGCATTTGGCGTAAATTCAGTTGTTTTGCTGACAAAGAAGCCACTATACGCGTTTATTACTCTTTCGAGTTAACGCCATACCCGTTCTTACCACATAAACAACTTGATTTAACGCAGTTTCACAAACTAAACGTAAGTTACTGCTGTAGAGTTAGTGTAAACAGACATGCGATGACAAGTCCAATGACGTCACAAGGACATCAACATGGCGGCACTAGATTTTACTGAGCTAAAATAAACATTCATTTGTTTGGGTTTTTCTCGAGTTACACGGACGAGAAAATATAGTGTGGTACCGTTATTCATTAAATTAAATGTACATGTAAATAAAAATATTAATATAAATAGGTAAAATCCTAATTATGTAAAATATGTACAAATCTCTGTACATTGAAATACACACCCTGATTTGTAGTAGTATGCTAAATGGTTTTGTTTTCTGTAACTAAAGTGCGAAGTGACTTGGTTTGAAACACACGGTAATACAAATTAAGTACATACGCTCTTTATGTAAGATCCATACTGTACAGTTCAGGAAAAATTACCGAGGCGGAGGAAAAAAATTGTGTTTACAAAGAATTAACATGATGTTTAAATAGTACTATCTAATACTAGTCACAAAAATGATTCTTCTTATTAACTATACATCAAATCTAGAGAGCTATAACTATTAATTTTCATTCAGCTGTGGGTAAGCGGTTGCATAGTTTCGAGTGATAAAACAGAACACCCCTCGAAAAAGTACAAGGAAACAGTAACAACAAAATAAAGGCAAACGGCAACGACTGCTTGAGGTTAATGCGAACTTAAGAACAACATACTAATTCTGAGATAAACTGCATCGAAAGATAAAATATGTCATTATATTAGTACGAACTATAAACACCAGATTCTTCTGCACCAAAACATGCACAACACCTGCTCAACAAAAATTACTTACGTCACCTTAAAAGATATATGCTTATATCCGCCCAATACAGCCCCGCTTAAAATTTTTAAGTAAGCAAATAATTATAATCAGTTGAAAGGTTCCTTGTCTACGTTACTCTCCCTTTTGTACCGAGTAAGGTAGCGCAACGTTAAGACGTTGGACTCGCAATCAGGAGGAGCCGGAATCAATTCCTGCTTCCGGCTGCCCTGATGTAGGTGTATTATATTTCCCCAAAGTCTCTCCATGGGAATGTTAACCTGGCTCCTTAACGTAGTCCATGGCCGATTCCCTCTCTTTCCTTTTCTCGTGTACACTTGTGAGTGATCTTCTATATTAACCTGTTTGTCGACGGGAAGTAAAGTCAAATTTTAAAAAGTTAAAAATACTCTCCCTTTGATAGTTACTTATGTGGTAACCGACAAAATAAAATATAGTATACTTCCAAAAATGTTCAGGAGTGGCTTTTGGATGATCGCTACCTATAGCAGCAGGCAACTTACATCCGACGACATAAGATAATAGAATTTCCACTCACCGTCAACAATGTCACGTTACACACGTGAAATATTCTGGCACTGCACACCCCGCGAATTTCGTCACCTTAGTTCGCAACTATTATGAAAGTTCAGAATAAGCGAAGAATTGTTGCGTCGTAGCCCCAAAATATTCCGTAACCTCAAAACTTCAATCGGCGCAAAATATATCCATAAACACAGTGTTGTAAATTGTGTATCAATATTCTGGGTGATCAATCCTTACTTGTATAGCAACAAAAAATACCGGATGAACACAGGTTCGAAAATGTACAATTTCGACAATACAGTTGATACTATGTTATATACAGGCTACCAGAAAAAAAAAAATAATAAGCTCACTACGCGAAACCTGGACTAAATTTGAGACGAAAATGTAAGTGACGAAATGTTGTACAACGACGATTTACGTGTACGTTGTGGCCACACTGCACATAGAAAGTCTCCTCTTGCTCTTCACGCTCAGCTATTATTTTATGTATGTTACGTCAAGAAAACGTAAAATTATGTTCAAACTGCTCGCTTAATGCACCCATTATGTGCAGGTCATAACTGCAGTAGCAAGATAATGGTCACCCGAGCTAGGTAAGGTCTGGCTATGCGCAGAGGAGAAATTTATTCCTCCTCCTGCCCCTGACCAGCAGAGGTGGTTGTAGCTGCTAATGGCACACTCAGAACTCCGTCACTTCCCCTCTTACTGGCTGGGAGGTGAAATGTGGGGGCGGATAGCTGTGCAGTAGATACCATTTCACGTCCGCTGCGCTACTCTCTCACAACCATTCCTAGCCTGCGGTACCAGCAAGTAAGACATCTATTGAGCGAAAGAGGAGGCTAAATACAGTGCTATGTTGCCACATTGTGCACATAAAATGTCATCGTAAAATATTTTGCCGCTTACATTTTCGTTTCTAATTTAGTCCAGAATTCGCAAGGTGTGTTTACTGTGCGTTTGTTTTTGGACAAGCTGTATAACGCATGGCAGGCTCGTTGAATCGTGTAATTGTAGGCTGCAATATGTAACATTTATTGACTACTACATACAAGAAGTTACGCATTTTATTGGACGACATGCATTGCCCGAAGTAGCACTCCAAAGAAACAAGACCGACCCCGCTGCAATGCACTAAGAGTAGGGACCTGAAAAATTCGTGCTTTCTTTTGGACACAAGCAAGCATTTAAACAACTATAAGTTAGTGTCACTCTCAACTGGCTCTTGCTTTATTTGACTCCTCTTGGAGAGAGTTGAGCCGATAATAAAGAAACAAGTAAATGGGGGTCAAACCGTGTTGATTCGCCGTGTCAGCACAGAAGGAAATATGTTGTGGCAGCTACAAAATATTTTGTGGGTATTTACCCTGCAAAATTTACTTTGTGGTCACCACAAGAACATTTTGTTGACACTGCTAAAATATTGTGGCCACCACACAGTTATTTATTTATTTACTTTTTTTTTTGTTATCACAAAATAATTTTGCAGGGAAGAACTACAAAATTTTTCTTTCAGTGAGCCAGCAGCTAATGAACAGTTATTGTCTTCTTGAGTACACAGAATTTTGCAACATCTTGTATTTGCAAAGCTCGAAAATGTTTTACTAATCATCCCCAAGTACTATAAATTAATGTATACCTATATATTTTCTTAGTTATTCAAGCTAAGTACGTAGTTTCAATTGCCTTTTATTCCATATGAAGCAAATGTAACAGACAATCCCTGTTTGACAAAATATGTGCACCCTCTGCAGTTACTGTACTTAATAATCTCAGTCACTTCATGAAATGAGCCACACCAAACGCGATAGTTACAAAATTAGCAAATAAAAACTTCCTCTTGCGAACGGCCCAAACGAACAGTTCATTCCCGTTCATAATCACGTTAAAATTACTGCACGGCATTGCAATACGCTGTAGTTTATTGGTGATCATGTTCATGAAGAACCGCACCAAACATAGTTCACGCTGCCGTTCATCGGGACCATTTTCAATTTCATTCACTCGGCTCGCGAAACGACACAGTATAGTTGAAATACTACATTTATAGTCGTATTTCACAGACCACAATTACTATTGCAGCCGAAGACTGTTCCTCACAGCAGGGTACCACCAAGCCCTATAATTAACCCCGGCCCAGCGTCATACCCTCGTGTTTGGGCCAATCTACCCGCTACTGTCCCACCGCGAACACTCAATTCAGACACTGTATACAGAATACGGGTAAATAAAACACTTGTTTCACTTCCGTTTTGATATGGTTCTATTGCCTAGTCCAGTACCGTCATAACAGCAAGTAGCTCTTATATGTATTGCGAGAAACATACTGACCATCGTGTTATGAGATTACTACCCCACGATTAAATTAAAACAAAATATAATTAATAAATATAAGGTACTAAACAAAAAACATACGAACTAATTTTCGAAATCTTGCTCTGGTCTGTGCCTAACTTGCGTAAACACGGATGACGTATTTACGAGAAAATTACATATTTACGTTAATTTATGAAGGAATTACGTATTGCACAAAACCCATCCAATAATAAGTGATAACATGAATAAAATGGTTTCATACATTTTATTTACCTGCCTTCGTTAATCGTAATTTGAAATATGTGTGCGCGCGTATGCATGCGGTCACGGTAAAACCAATATCTCAAGCATACGAGCTTAAAAGAATTACTTATCTGTCGTATGGACGGCATTGAAGCGCGTCGCGAGTATTCTTTTGTTACGCAAAACCACTTAACGTATTTATATTTTGTTAATCTACGAAAAGAACATCCACTATAAACTATGCTTCTATGGTTTTAAAAATGTTAGAAACATGATTTTCTGTCCAAAAGCAGTTTTTTAGATAACTGTAACTCCGAAAATACCACCTGACTTCGTAAAGTGCAAAGTGAGAGGCGTGTGTTGGTCCTTATTTCATACTAACAAAAAAAATTTAGGGTCACCGCTTGTAAAAAAGACTACAAGGAAAACCTTGCAAGCCAATTTGGCACGCTGTAGTCAGAGGCGATATGCTTCCCGTCGAGCATAGTACTCTGGCTCTTATAGCTACGCTGTTTTCTCGAGTCAAACGTGGGCGTTTGAAACCGGTGAAAACTCCTCTTAAACGTTAGTAGGTTTGCACTGGGCCAAAAAAAATAAGCGTTTCGTTTTATAATTTTCAGATTCTCCTCTGGCATACTTACAGAGAATGTAAGAAGACAGTCACGTTTTATTATGAGAGTCGTATTTTCACCGCAAAGCATCCGAAGTTGGTTGGAACACTCGCAACAATTTTCGAGCACAAGGACATGGACTTGCAAGGAATTTTTTTATTCTGACGTCGACAGCCTGATCCAATACCAACTTCATGATATGTATGACGTCAGTATTACCAACGAAAACAATTTTTGGTGAATAGATTTCGGCACCAGTTTGTTTCAATGCTTCATATGCAAATCTGCAGCTCTGCTTTACCGTCAGTGATTGGCTGTTTTCAAATGTTACGTGTCTTAACTTTGTACTGGAAATCACATAACGTAAACGGAGGTTATTATGTGTCAAATGGGGGTGTCTTTGGGCCACTTAAAATACTTATTTTGAGATTGTTTAGTTTATAATTTAAAAGTTCTAATGGATAGTTTAAAAATGCAGTTTATAATACCCAAATAGTATTACTAAATTATTTCACAAACAACCTATAAATAGAGCAGTTCCAGTGTCAATTAGTCACAGCTGCTGTCACAAAGTAATCCCATTTACGGTACTTGCGGCATCGCAGGATTGGTACAGTCAAATGAGGAACGTATTTTCACAAAGTCAAGCTAAGAAAATCTGTAGTGGTGTTCGTAATGCAATTAAACAAGTTCGTGCAGAAACATTTTCACGAAAAACTGGAGTCCCTAGTTATCACATATAGCTGCTGAAAATACTAATTTAAATTAACTATTCGGTTATTCCATACGTTATTACACACATAGAATTACAATGCGTTATTCTATAGCATTTATTAATGGTTGCCTAAGTTGTCACTCAGGATTAACTCAACTTTGGTAAGACGCTTGTAATATAATTACAGGATGTTTTGCTTCTGTATACTTTCGTTGTATGATTTGAATTATAGCCTAATATTTTTATTTCTATTCGGACTCCAGTGTTAAACAATATTATTATTTTTATTCTTAACCTCGCCTGGACACTTATGTTTACATTGAGTAATCTTCAATATGTTATTTTATTTTATTTGAGCTAAGTTACCTCAGTCTATATTTTTTCCTAATTGTGTTCTATTCTTACTGTGTATGCGTGTTCTGGGGATTTTATTCTCTACGCACCGAGTTCATTGACACCTCCTTGGACTGCACGTCCAATTATTTGATTGATTTACTTTTTTTTAATCCACCCTTCTGATTTTATCTCGCTTACGCCGAAGATGTACGTGGCAGGTCTTCCCCGTGAAGAGTGGGTTCAGGGGAAAAAAAAACTACCGCTGTTTGCTGTGGAAGAGGCTAAACTTATAAGGAATGAAAGTTTTAAACAGTTTTGCCAGTTTAACAATAGGAATTTTACAGTAAAGTAATTTAGTTTTCTGAGTGAACATGAAATCACCGCCGACGCAGGTTTTCGTAAGATATCTTAATTTTATGAACTGCGCCCGAATAATTGGCTTTATTAACGTTGTAATTAGTTCACCAGCTCTATAATTGCTAAACTAATACGCAATGTAGCTGTTTTAGCATGTTCACGAACTATGAATTTTGAAAACCGTCATTTTTTTAGTTTTAATTGGCGTATTGGCCATGGATTTTTCTACAAACAAATCAGTTAGAAAATCCCCAGTGGTATTTGATAATTGTTGTATGTACTCTACCGTAATAAACGGAGCATTAGCCCGGTGCAAAACCAACTTTAGATATATTCCATATCTAGTTATAAATTCAAGACAACTATAAACCGTTTTAAATAAAAATTTTGTAATAGCAAGAGAGTCTGATTACTTTGATAAGGCAGCATAGTAATTGCTTTAATTAGTGTTGGGGAATAGCATCTAATTTATTTTTATCTTCAATTCAGTTTCCTTTCATTTAAAACAATTCCGAAAACATTTTTAGTTAAATTTCTGTCGTTATTCTAAACTTGTTTTTTTTTTCTTTATTATTAAATATTTATTCAGCACTACATGGTTTATGTACTTCAGACCATGGAATCTCCCAGAAAAGGATTGGTAAGACCAGGTAATTTCTGTGTCTACACTGGAGCCCACGCCAGCTTTGCCAAAAGACTAATAAGTATTATCAACACAGTTGCTACACAACAACCCTACTCCTCACACTCAAATTCTTCTGTCGAAAGTCGCTTGTCCTATTTGAGTTACGAGAACCTGGGTACAATAATTGATGTGCTCCTTTACTTAATCCAACTCCAAAGACACGAAACCTCCGTACCATGCATGCTTGTCCACACTCTGGCGAGTTGACCTTCCCCTCATTTCCCCTTCAGGTTCAAAACATCGCACATCACGCTGCTCCCTCCCCCCTTCATTATATAACAACTGCATACCTCCCTACTGCAGCAACGATAGAAAAACTTTTAAGCAGAGAAACACATATAGCTGGTAATTTACTAAGTACAACACGGACTGAATGTCAAAAAAAATATTATGTGGCGTAACACAACGTCTCGACCTTCACAGGTGCGTTAGACATTTTTCTGAGTGTCTCCGAAAAATTTCCAAAAAATCCGGCGTCGGACTTTCCAACGATTCAAAAATTAATGTTGTCATTTTATGTTTTCGACGTCATTTGGGTAAAAAAAGTGTACCTTACCCACAGTTTAAAATTATTTTTTAATGCTATTTAACCTTTATTCATAACCTATTCAAATTGCATAGATATTAGAACTTTTCATTTAAACATTCAACCGGGAAAAAGTGACTATATTTATTATGTACAAACTCAGTGGGGAAGCCAATTCCATAACAAACTCAATTTTAATAAGTTCAGAAGGTCAAATAAAGTGTGTGTTATATATGTTTGTCCCAAATATAGACGAAAATATAATATGGCCGCACCTTACATTTCAAAATGCCACAAACTCCTACGCAGGATACTTTGTGACTTTACTGGACGTTACATTTATTTGATGTAAGATATCTGTTAAGGTTTCGTCTTGTTTGTTGAATGGCACGGTCAAAATATAATTTAACAGTATTACGATCTTTGAACCATTTCTGCAAAGGTTTAGTATTATAAAATAAACCGTGTTTTGTAAATATACAATAGCGAGCGAATGATGCACTGACGCAGAAAAACCCAAAGTAAAACAAAAAAAAAAGGAGTTGTCAACAAACGTATACAATTGTATTTATGTTATAAAAATAAAGTTTTTAATTGGTTATTGGGTTGGTTCCTCAATAAGAGCCTTTGCCACTTTCCAATATGCGCGCAAGAGGCTCAGAAGTGACGGAGCTGTAAGGAAACCCTAAAACGTGCATCAAACGCCATATTGCCTTTAGTAGTCAAGCGTCGAACTAGCGTGCAAGATGCTGCCGATTCATTTTTACTATGGAACTCTACAGGGTGACAATGTAAACTCTGTAGCATTGTTAAATATACGTCTCAATCTGAGTTTCGCATTAATCTGGTTAGTACACGAAAGACGCTTTTCAGTTATGTTGGACGGCTTCGAAACAGTGTTTTTAATGAGCATGAATTTCTGACCTTGCCCGAAATGTGTGTACTTTCCGTACGTTAACATAATGAGTGCATGTGGAATAGTTTCGTAAAATTCTGTTTACGAACACAATGCAACGCATTTTAAGGCGGCGCCCTTAATAACCTCGCTGTCAACAAGATATTAAAAAAAGAAACCTGTAGACCTACATATTACATTTTTTTACAGCGACTATCTCCCTTTACGAGAAAATTTTTAATTTTTTTTATGAAAAGTAGAGATTTTTTCCTCCCCAGTTTACGTTTTCATACGGTATCGCCTCTTCCATTTCGGCTCTCCAGCACTCTGTAGCCCCTCCCCCTTACCCTCCTCGGCCCTCCACAACCCTGAGTCAGGGCCCATTTACCTGAAGGGATTTGCAAGAGGCGACATCCGTGTTGCGACAGCTGTGACGTCACACCACGCGGCTTACATGTCCAGACTCGCGTCGCCAGGCCGTCGTGTGAAGGGTCCGTGGAGAGAGGGGATGTTTTATTCAACTGTCCCTGGGAGATTAGGCTACACGCCCAGCCGCCGCTGGATTATGTCAAGAAGTCGCGTCCGCAGATTTTTTTTTCGGGATAACGTCCCACCCTAAACATGCCTGTCCTTTATTTTTTTTTTTTTTGCGACGAACCATGCCAGAGGTTGGGGACGGAAATTCAGGATGAGTGCCTGTATTGCCATTCGCGAGGACAGCATTTGCAAACAAGGGTTGCGGAAGAATAAATGTGGAGGTAAAATCTCCCCAACAAAAATGTAAATAGGAGGAAAAATAATCGTGCAATACTACCTAACGTAACAGAGTTTGCCGCTTGTTAAGTTGAGCAGCTTTTGCTTACGCCTAGTACGTGATTTTTTTTTCTACAGAGAGCAGAATTCCTGGCGATATGAACTTTATCTAGATGTGAATACAAGTGTTCTGGGTGTTCAAATTACACGTTCTCCACATGACAGTTCACGCCCATGCCCGCACTGTGCATTTAAATAACTGAACCGCCAGCGCACACAAAAACTGATCCCGCTTCCACTTCGCACACATCGCGTACAAAAGCATAACTTCACCCGCTAGTACGCTTGAAACTCATTTTACAACAGTAGAGTATATTTGTATGTTCGAGGCCAAAGTCCCCTTTTTATGTTCAAAATAGCACAAAAACGAATTCCAAATAACTATCGAATTTTCTTATCAAGACATTTTTCAACATCGCCATAAAAGGAGCAAAAATATGTTTAAATTTAAGAAGTGTAAATCATCCCTAATTTAAAAAATTACGAGGATTTTATATGTTTCAACAGAAAAAATTATGATTATATGTGAGATTTTGACAGAAATGGTGAAAACTATTAGAATTTTAAAAAAAGAGGGGTGACGAAACTGATAAACCCTTTCTTCTCTAACGTGATTTTTAATTAAAGATGAAAATAGTTAGATTTAAAAAATACACAAAAATATATTACCAAAAATTTATTTTAATTTATTTGAACAAACTGTCGTGTATTCCTATATTACCCAATATTTCATTCAAGTATAAATTAAACTCATATTTTCACTAGTTGCATGTTTTAAAACTTGAGCGGTAAATTTTTTTATATATCTGTCAAGTAAAGACAATTTAAAATTTTCTTAAATTACAACCACCCTAGGTCCAAACTTTCTTTACACTGTTTCGATTTTATTTATACCTATTGTAAGATTGGAAATTTTTTTTTTATTTCATAAACTTCGTTAAGTGTTTTTATTCATGTTTCCACTTATAAGAGAAAAATAATAAAAATATAAAAATTTAAAAATAAAAAATAAACCCAACCAGATGTAATAAATATATGTGAAAAGAATTTTTTTTAATATTTTCTTTCATTGTCATACATTTGAAGAATGTGCAATCAACCGTAAATGAAAAAATTAAATTTAATTATATTTTGTAATAAATTGAGTCAAAAACAAAATTGAAGCCAAAGCTACACCGAAGATATTAAATAAAAGCAACTATTTTAATAACGTATGTAATGAAATTAGAATTAAAGGAAGTATTTATTCGAGAGTAAAAATGAAAGTTAGAGAGACACAAGTTAAGTGTGAAATTTGTGACAAATATTACAAACCCTCTCACAAAGAAAAACACTTTTAATACAAAAAAACATAAAAATAATATAATAGTTAAAAATGAATAATGTGAAGAGTCTTATAAACAAAAATATACATATTAAGCCATAAAAAAAAGATCAATCAGATTGGCAACCCCCGTTTGGTACAAAAAAATTAACCAAAAAATAAAATCAAAAATGAAAGAACTATTTTAAAAATAATGTGTGTATTTAAAGCAATGGATCTCAATGAATACTAAACATAATATATAATCTACAGTTTAGAATAAATAAATGTAATCCATTAAATGGCGCATATTATGTTGAACTTCCAAAAATATTAAGATAAACAAGCTGTTGAAATGTTCACAATAATTACGAAAATGTTTCTAATGGTATATTTTGTCTGCACTTTACCCTAAGAAAACCCATCCAGAATGAGTTAAAAGTTACATAGCTAGAGGCGCGTATTGATTATAGGTCAGGTTGAACGTCAATAACCTATACTTCACTCCTCCTTGTGTGATTAGACAAGAGCGGTTTTAACACACATTTGACGACTGCAAGCCAGTTATAAATAAGGAAACAAGTCGTGGGGATATCACGTGCTACACATTTTGTACTGTTAGAAGCCAATGAATATTCGGCTTCAGCCGGTACACATATAGAACTGAGAAGTCTAGGCTGTTGCCTAGAATACGTTAAATACTCGTTTCTCTATATATAGCACATTAACGTGAATGAAATAATGCATTTGAAAGTTTAGAATTTCCAAAGCATTTGGATAAAATACTATTATACGAAAAAAGAACGGGTACATCTATTAATGTTTATGCATGCGAAGATAGTGGAAAAGAAATAGAAATTGTGTAGGTATACATTTCATCCATTTACTATTACAAAAAATAATACTGATAAGCACATAAATTTTTATATACTAAAAATTAATATAATGATCACAGTTGTTGTATGAAAGACGTTTTAAGACTTATTGGATCACAACTTTCAAAAAGTTGTAGAAAAAAAATTTATTTTGTGGAAGATGTTTACAACATTTATATTCTGAAGAAAAATATATTAGCATGAAAAAGTTTGTAAAGAACACGATGGGGTACGAGTAGAGCTTCCAAATGAAAATAATAATGTGTTAAATATAAGAATTATAAGCATTATTTAAAGGTACCTTTTACTATGTGTGCTGATTTTGAATTTTTTAAAATAAAATAGATACTTCTGAACCGAATCCTGAAAAATCATGTACAAAAAATTACCAAAACCATCTGTCAATAGGTTTTTGTTACTATATAAAATATAAAAATGGTGATTACAAACCTCCAGTATTTTATAAAGGAAAAAATTCCTTTAGTATTTTTGTAAAAATGATAATGGAAGAATATAAAAAAAATTATAGAAATATATAAAAAAGGAATACCAGTGACTCCACTATCTAATGAAGAACGAAATAAATATTTGGCTGCAACACATTGTCATATTTGTGAAAAATCATTAGCCTACTTATTGAAATAGGTGCCTTAGTAATAGATTCCATACAATATAATGACTATTTAACTGGAAAATTTGGTGGCGCAACACATTCAGATTGTAATTTAAAATATTACAATCCAAATTTTGTTCCTGTTTACATTCATAATTTATTAGGTTACGATGCACATTTATTTATAAAAGAATTTCGAAAACATGAAAATTATAATAGAATTGATTTAATTCCAAACAACGAACAAAAAATAATTTTCTTTCACAAAACATGTAAATGATGGAGTTAATTTCAGATTTATTGATTCATTTAAGTTTATGGCTTCTAGTTTAGATTCACATTCATAAAATCTTACTAAAGAACAATTTCGGGAAACGACTAAATAATTTTAAGAAAATCAACTTGAATTAACTAGTTACAAAAAAGAAGTTTTTATCCTTATGATCATATGAATTCTGAAGAAAAATGTAACAATACAGAATTAACATCAAAAGAAAACTTTCACAATAATTTAATTAAAATTCATATTTCCGATAAATATTATGAATTTGCGTAAAAATTTCAGAATTCATTTAATATTAAAATCTTGGCGAATATACAAACATACTGACATATCTGAAATTGTTCGAGATGTTTGTTCAAAAACATATAAATTATATCGTTCTTAGTATTTTTCTGCCCCAGAATTAGCTTGGGACGCAATGTTGAAACATACAAAAATTGAACTTTAAATATTGGATGATTATAATAAAATATTCATGGGTGAAAAAGGCGTTCGTGGCGAAATTTCTCATTATTGTAATATATATGCAAAAGCAAACAATATATATGTGAAAAATTACGATACAAAAATTGAACATTCATATTTAGAATACTATGCAAATAATTGATATGGTTGGGCAACGACGAAATATTTGCCACGTGAAAGTTTCGAATGGGTAAATTGTAAAATTAATGATGCAAATTATTGGGAAAAATATGTATTAAATGTTGAGAACAATTCAATTTATGGATATATTTTAGAAGTTGATTTAGAATATTCTACAGAAATACACAATTTACATAAGGACTTACCTCTTGCCCCAAAAAAATAAAATACCACCAGGTTCAAAAACAAAAAAAAAAAAAAAAATTACTAACAACGTTATATGTTAAAGAATGAACTTACTCTGCAATTGCAGAGGGTAAGCTCAACAAAACAAAAAATAAACAAGGTATACAACAAGAAAATTAAAGATTAAAATATCTGATTATTCACTGTAATTACCTCTGAAAATCTTTTCAATACACTGGAATAACATCAGAACAATGCAAATGGTCATGTTTCCAATTTTTAAACATGCATGCATATAACTTCTAATTTTACAAGTTGAATAAATTTGAAGTTACAAAGATTCAGCATGACGATGCAAACATGAGAAACATTTTCAACAGCATTCAGCCCTACTGAATTCTGTAACATAAGTATCATAAGAAACTGCGCCTCTTTGCACACTTAGAAATTCTTACACAATTGTGACTAAGTGATATCATAACGTGAGCTCACACAAATTCTGTTAACAAAATATTCATGGTCCAAGTAAATACGTCACATGCGGATGTCAACATTGTGTGTGCAATATGAACTAGACAACTTTCTCAAAGAAAGCAATCAATGCAAATGTAGCATTTAATGTCATAATGTTGAATATAGAATTTCACGTCCAAATGCTCCAGTCTGGTTCTCTCAAATCTCTAATCAAGGAAATTTCAAAATATTGCAAATACAGTGAAAATATGCCGAGTCAATATAACCATTTGACCAATAGGTAATTGCTGCACCTGACAAGGATAAACACAATTACAAAAATTCATGAAATGTAACTCTAAAATACCTGATACAAACATCATTAAACCTGGACAAAAATGTTACGAGACAGCAGCCGAACAGAGAAACTACAGTTGCACTAGCACTAAGCACATAACGGCAGCCACCTTGCATGCCATGGGGAAACAAGTTCCCAACCAATCTAACTAATACAAAGTGGAGCAGCGGACTTACATGTTTTCTGAAGCTAGAATCACGAAGAAGTGACAGAGTAGCCAATACCCACACACCAGCTAAACCTGGCCAAAGTTTAACGACAGTGCAAGCTCGGCGAATAGGAGAGAGGGTAAAGAAGAAAACATAAGTTAGCAAGGAAAAGCACAAAGGGGTCTCAAACCAAGACAAGGAAAAAACTTAAGAATCTATGTAAGTTCCACAAAATGCTGCTGTGCTCCACCAGCTCCACAGAGCACTAGACAGTACAAGAAAATATTGATTACATTATGAAAATCTTAAACAATATTTAACTTTGGGGATTAACTTGAAAAAAGAACATAGAGTATTAACATTTAAACAATCAGATCGGAAGAAAAAAATATTTTCAGTTAAACACACTAATGCGAACAAATGCAAAAATAAAATATTTGAAAAATATTTCTATAAATTAATGAATAATACAGTTTTTGAAAAATCGATGGAAAATATGAGAAACAGAGTTGATATTAGATTAAGTACGAATAATAAATAAATTGAAAAATTAATGGCAAAACTAAATTTTAAACATGGAAATATATTTACTGAATCTTTAGCTGAAATTCATGTGCGCAAAACAAAAGTATGTTTTTATAAACTACTTTATGTTTGAATGACTATGTTAAATTTATCAAAAACTTTAATGTACGATTTTCATCATAATGTGATGAGAAACCAAAAATGGAGAATATATTGAATTATGTTATACAGATACCGATTCTTTAATTTATTTTATGAAAACAAATGTTTTTTACCTAGATATGAAATATATGATTCAACATTTTGATATAATTGATTATGAAAAAAGTATTTATTATGCCCCAAATAAACAAAATGTTATTGGAAAAATGAAAGACGAAAATAAAGGAAAAGTAATAAAATAATTTATTGGATTAAAATCAAAATGTATTCTATAAATGAAGAAAGTGATGTTAAATAAGAGCAAAAGCAATTAAAAATAGTGTAGTTAAAAATGAAAAAAAGCATTTGATTATTATAGAAATTGTTCATTCAAAAAATAAATATTGTACAAAAATATGAATCTTATAAGAAGTAAAAAGCATTAATTATTTTCAACTGAATCCAGAAAAAGCATATTAAGCATTGAAGATGATATAAGATACATTCTTGAAAATGGTATTGATACCTTACCGTGGGGTCATTACCAAATTAAAAAGGAATAAAACCATATTAGAAATATTAATACAATTTTTAAATATAATTTATTAAAATATATAAAAAGTAAAAAAAAATTATAATTACTTACAAAATTCTTTCAGTGATTATATCATTTCTAATATCATTTAATACAAGATGCCATTCAATAATTAGAATTACATTACAAATTATTGTAGCTTCGATTGGTTTGTCAAAAACTATCGTAAGTTTCAGATTAGTTCTGTCTTTTACAATAGAAATGTTTTGATATGAACAATCAGTAACATAAATGGTCTATCAGCATGAAATTTATCTGGATTATAGTACGAAAAGGAGTATCCTATTTAGTTTTGAATTTCTAAAATCTTTATAAGTAATATACATTTTGTCAGACATATTGTCACCTATATCTAAATTCCAATTCTCTTTTGGAAAAATTTCATTTCTACCATTATTAATCAAAATATTTCTAACATAGTCAACAATTACATAATCTGTCATTTCATACTCAATTGAATTAAAAATGATTTTTATATCAATCTGAAATGAATTTTCTACAGTTGGTACAGTTTTTTCAATACATAGCCAATAACTAAACAGAATTGGAATTTTCGGATTTTAAATAATTAAGCTACAATTCATTCTCCATAATTTGCTTCGTATTCAACGGTTGGCCACAATATTTCCATTTTCTCAATGACAATTTTGCCTGCATAGGGTGTACTACCTATTGTACCGTCCTCTTTATATTGAGATTGTCTGTAAACGTAATTATCACCATTCGAATAGCGTATGAATGTAATTTTAAAACCACCTTTACAATAAATATCATTACAATCTCTGATAAATCCAAATAAATATTTAAATGGATACATAATTTCATTATGTTTATCTGCTCTAATGAAATAAAATTTATCTACACTACGACCTTCTGCTACACTAGATAATATTTGTTGTGATAATTGTGATGCGCATGCTAGTAACGCATGCTTCACAGATTAAGTTGTTCCAGGATTATCAATACTTTCAATAATATGTTCACGTTTCGAAATTTCAATTGTTGAAAGTTGGAATGGAAAAAAATTCTACACAAATAAATAGTTGAATGTTTACCATAATTTATGTTACTATCCCTTTGTTGCAATCTAAATTGTTCATATACACTATCTTCATTCGGATGTGAAAATGCATTACAAACTGGTATGTCAAATTCTTTCTTATTGTATTCATTTAATAATTTTTAATTTGATCAGTACGTGGGAAACGTTTGACATTCATAACTTTAAATAGTTTGCTTACTCATTTATATAGAAAAAAATTTCTAAAAAAAATTGTGCAACATTGTTTTTATTTATCCATTTGATATATGACTGCTATTAAAACCTAGCCAATTAACTAAAACTTTATCTTATTTCTTTCACAAAACTTTTTCCACTAAGAAATCTTTATCAAATTTAGTATTAAGAAGTTCTTGTTCATAAAACATACTTTTAATGGGTTCATTTTGTAAATATTTAATGCTATATGTTAAGGGATTTGTGTACAATACTTCTAATATTTCAAATACTTCTGTAGACCAGTAAGATGTTTATCCTTTTTCAAATAATTTTTTAGTTTTACATATACGGACTTTATCTCCTGTAACAAATTTTGGTTTAAAAATATTTTTTTTGTTATTATTCACATTAGTTAGGACAGAGGTTTCATTCTTTTTTCTCTACACCAACAGGATTCATTTTTATTGTTATTGTTATTTACTATAACTGACAAAACTTTTTGTGCACCAGATTGATACTTCAGTACTTCAGTCATCAAGTGATGGAATGTCCATGCTGCTAGTTGAGCTAACTCTGCAGCAGGTTAAGTAGCTATAGCTGTCCACGCGAAAATCAGTCTTAAGTTTGTCCCTGACACTAACAGCGACTTCATCTGGGCCTTAATTATAGCACTACAAAGTTGACGTTGTGGGATACTTATAGACTCTTAAATGTAAGGGGTTAATCGAATGAAAAACGTTGTGATATACATATATAAGTTTATTATTAATTCAAAAAAAAGGAGCTGAAACACAGTAACTGCTGTCGTACGGATAATGTCTCTATTTAGCTACAGGCTTACCTATCAGAAAACAAACCAATATGCTTCCGATTCTCACAGACGATGAATTTCATTTATTTCATTTAAGAAAATATTTACAGTAAAAACTTGTTTTATATTAAAATATTTTGAAGTGTTGACGGAAGCTTACAGGTTATAAAAATGAAACTAGAAGCAACTAAAGAAAAGAAAGAAAGGGGCGTAACTCGGTACATCAGAGTGGCAACCCGTCCTCTTCTGGGTCTCGAGCTAGGCAGGATGACGTTCGAAGGCTCCACAAACTAGTTCACTTGTTTTCAATTAGTACATTTAGTTTCTCGCAGTCATTCAACGTAGGTCCCGGCCAGCTGCCAAAGAGCGGGTTTCATTGTGGAGTAATTTATGCACTGCTTACAGGTTGAATGTGTAAGATTTTAATGTACAGTTTAATTTTAACTATAAGAGCCTCGTCGAAGAATTCCCTGCGTAGTTCGTATCAGGATAAAATCAGCCTTACCGAAGTTTTCAGCCGCTCAACAAACGATCAGAAATTAATAGTTTCTGATTGGGAGGAACACTGGCCGCATCGCTAGTCTCGTCCTTCCTTCCTTCTGTGGGATTATGGATGAAGACTGGATTCTCGGTCCTTGAACCAAAAGTTAACTGCAGACATGTCCTTCTCTTCTCGATGTTGAAAGAAACGTTCTCCCTTGTTGCAAAAATGTCAGTCCATCTGTTCCAAAACAGTTACCAACTGTTGTTGTTCTACGAACAAAAACCTCCTCTCTGGCAATAAACTTCTCCTAGTCAACCATTACCTATCGATTCCCAGGATCGGATCATATTGCTGTCCTCAGTAAAAATCACTTAAACCTATAAAATGTGTAAGTTCCATCGAACAGTGAGAAAAACACAAAGAAGTTACATATAGAAATAAACATTTGGTAAGTGAACTTTAACTAGTGCGAGATGTCTGTGACCATGGATAAATGAAATATTTACAATATTTTTTATAAATCTTTGACCATAGACATTTAAATATTTTATCTGTAACATGTGCATTTTGTTATGTCACAGATCACCCCGGCCAGGCGTAGTAACTATCATGAAATCATTTGGATGGTTACGCCCGTCGATCTACATATGATAGAAAAATTTAAATTTCTCAGACATTCAACATAACAGTTAAAAAACAAACATTCAATGTTTTAATA
>PNEQ01028489.1:0-24687 GCA_003012365.1 Medauroidea extradentata
CACTCTCTCATGCTTGATGTGATTCTGCCTGAACTAACTTCACACTGGCACTCTCTCATAATTAATGTGACCCGGCCTGAACAAACTTCACACCAGCCCTCTCTCATAATTGATGTGACCCTGCCTGAACTAACTTCACACTGGCACTCTCATAATTGATGTGACCTGGCCTGAACTAACTTCACACCGGCACTCTCTCACAATTGATGTTACCCTGCCTGAACTAACTTCACCCCGCCACTCTCTCATGCTTGATGTGATTCTGCCTGAACTAACTTCACACTGGCACTATCTCATACTTGATGTGACCCGGCCTGAACTAACTTCACACCGGCACTCTCTCATAATTGATGTTACCCTGCCTGAACTAACTTCACCCCGGCACTCTCTCAAAATTGATGTGACCCGGCCTAAACAAACTTCACACCGCCACTCCCTCATACTTGATGTGACCCTGCCTGAACTAACTTCACACCGCCACTCTTTCATATTTTACTAATGAAATCAAGCAATTTGAAAACACATTTAAATTTTTTTATATTAAATGTGTGATACCAGCAGTCTCCGGCGGCTTTGCTCTTGAGTTTTTTCGTAATTGACAATATTTACTTTAAATGAAAGACCTGGCTGTAAACAAGATTGATACTTTTATTATTAAGTGTTAAAATGTCCACACTGTTAGCTGAAGTAAATCTGTAACAGAATAAGAAGCTACAGCTGTCCACGCGATAACCCGTCTAAAGTTTGTCCCTAACAGTAACAGCGACTTCGCCTGGGCTTTATTGAAAACTCTGAAAATTTTACGTTGTGGGGTTATTATTGATACCTAAAGGTAAGTGGTTAATCGAATGAAAAACATCTGTTTACCCTGCGCATAACCATTGGTGCCCCAACCTTGAGATTAGTGAGATGATATATGTGAGCTTGTATGGTAAAGGAACTTAAGTGGAAAGTGATCTTCATAATCCATTTTACCCCTTTTAAATGGCTACATGTAAATTGCACTAATTCGATCTACCTTACAGTTTTTGTGTGTCAGACTTTCACTTTCGCATGCAGCATTAAACGGAATTCGAGCCAATAACTTCCTGGAATGTAGACCAGAACGTCGAAATAATTCAAGGAAATAAAATTTAATTTGAAACATAAAATATTCATGTCCTGGACTTATAGAAGTTGTACACCACGTCTCGATAGGTTACTGTAGAGTGAAACTAATTTATAACTTACTTCTCGCTGCTCGTACTTACTTTTTGGATCGTCTGCCTTGAAAGTTTACAAACTGCCGTTTTATTATTAATGATGAAGTTATCTTATAAAGTAAAAGAGACTAACATATAATTCTTCAATAATTACGTAGGCATCACTCTGACGCGAACAACACCTCAATATCTCTACTGGTTAGTTAGATATCATGGGTTGACGGAAAACAAATTTTGTACTTTTTCGCCCTTTTGGGTGTCGAATTTCAAAATATTTTATAAATTTTCATCTTAGAGATTTGTATAAGTATCTAATTGAAGTGCAAATCATGGCGCTAGCCGGTTCAGTCGAATCAAAATAGATTATTAATTTGAAATACCACATATGACCACAGCACCCTCAGTAGCAACCAATGTTGGGCCAGCGGTGAAAATCGGTTGGAACCGTTGGTAATACGTTGTGTTGGAAAACACACGTAAATACAATGTTGGCCCAACGTAGCATGCCAACAAAAATGTTTAAAAACCGATTATTATTGCAATGAATCAACAACATTCTGAAAGTAGTTATCATAAATCAGGAAATGTACGAACACACTGGAAGATCAAAATTTTGTTTTTTGAATTTTGTTGGCCGAATGCTGGCAGCAAGTTGGCAAACACACAGTTGGGGTTTGGTGTGTATAATTACGTTGAGCCAACGGTGCAAAATAAACATTTTACACAAAGAGTTCGAGATAAGGTTTTTAATGTAGGAAATTACCGTCATTTAAGTTTGTGAAACGATTGAGTTGCTTTATTAAAATAATCAATTTTATATGGAAATTATTTTGTTTGTTTAATGTTGGCTCAATGTTGTGAATACAACTGTTGGTTATAGGTTGTACCAGTACGTTGGCCCCACATTGCACACCCCACATGATGCCAATCACAGAAAACCTTGAGTATGAAAGTAAGTTGAGCGTTGGTAGCCAGCTGGTAATATTTGCAATACATTGTGTTGGAAAACACGCGTAAATACAACGTTGCTTAACGTAGCACCAATAGCAACCGACGTTGGGCCAAAGTTGAAAATTGTTTGGAACCGTTGGCATTACGTTGTGTTGGAAAACACACATAAATCCAACATTGGGGCAACGTAGCATGCCGGCAGATATGTTTGAAAACGTATTATTATTGCAATGAATTAGCAACATTCTGAAAATAGTTATATTAAAGTAGAATATGTCTGAACACTTTGGAAGACCAAAATATTGTTATTCAAATTTTGTGGATTTATTGTTGGCAACACGTTGGTAAACATGCTGTTGAGCTTTAGCTGGCTAACATTGCAAAACCAACATCTTACACAAAGAGTTCAAACTCAGGTTTTTCAGTACAACATAACCAATCATTCAAATTTATAACATAATAATGTTACTTAGTTTTTTTTATAATAATATTATGTAATTTTTGCTCTGTTAGTTACACGTTGGAACAATGATGAATATCCAACTATTAGATAATTCGTTGTTCCCAATATGTTGGTCCTACGTTGTATAGCCCACATTATGACAACCATAGAAAGTATTTTGTTTGGAAGTTGGCTGACGTTGGCAACAAGTTTGTAAACATACTCCCCCAGTGACACAAATTGTGTTTCTTTCTAAGAAAAACTCCATTAGATTAGAGAATGCAAGACAATAATAAAGAAAGAATTTTATACATTTTAATAATCTTGGTTAATTGTTAGGTAGGCTGGTAGGTTGGTAAACACACCGTAGGCGATAGGCATGCACCTTTACGTTGGGTTAACACTGGGTAACCCACAGTAGGCCAACCACTGAAAACATTTGGTATGCAGGTTGGCTGAACATTGGCATTGTTAGAAAACATATCATTAGGAAAATTTTCATCTTTCTTTGTTATTGTAAGAGTAACTATTTAATACATATTTGTCTTTCAAATATTGGTAATCAGCATGTGGCAGCGTAGAGGAATTGGTAAGGCAACGGACTTCTAAGGACTCCAACATAATCTCTGACTGTGGTTCGAATCTACCTCGACTCTCTTCGAAATTTCTTTGCTGAATTTAATAATTCGTGAAACGCACAAGAACTCTGAAAATAAAAAAGAATTTGAATAATGTACTCAATTTAATTTTTGTAGAGTCAATTTTGTGGTAATTTTTTATAGAGAAATGTTGGCCCAACGTTGGTAAACGGTTGGCATTACATACGTTACACATACACAATTTCAACAATCCAGTGACGTTGGACCAATGTAGGAAATTAGTAAGAATCCAATCAAAAATCACCGTTAGGCCTACATTGTTTCACGTAACATTTCAATGTTGTGGCAACGTTGGCCTCACACATTAAGCACACGTTGGGCCAACGTTGACCAAACCAAATGTTGCTACTGGGGACAGTACTGAGTGTTCGAATTTTGAAAAATCTCAAAACCGGTTTGCGATCATTTCTGAAATCATCATACTGAAGTAAATCTTAACTGTGTAGCTCGACGGGTTCGATAGATATCAAGGATTTATCTAAAACACATTCAGAGTCTTTTCACCACCTAAGAGTGTGAATTTCGAAAAAAAAAAATCTTAAATCACGTTTTAGACTTATTTACAGGTGTCTCTTGAACGTAAAAAACACGACAATAGCCCGCTGGGTTCAAGATATATCGACGATAAATTGAAAACACTTTTCACCATGTTTCGCCCCTTTTCACCTCCTTAGGTGGCGAATTCCGAAAATTCCTGAATTTTCATTTCAGGTATGTGAGTAAGCATCAGTATTAAACAAAAATAACGCTATATAAAAATCAATGGATATATATAGTGAACCGAAAACGTCTTTTATCCCCCTTTTTTTAACCTGTTTAGCGTCGAATACCGAAAATATATTTTAATGGTACATACTTGGAATATTTACAAAAGCATTAATTTAAAGCAAAGAGCACTTTGATATCTCGATTAGTTCGATAGGTATGGAGGAATAATCAAAAACACATTTCATATAATATTCACCTCTTTAAAAGTATTTAGAAATGTCTTGGAGTCCTGTCATTTACATTGTATACGTAACCAATGAAAGTAAAAATCACGACGATAGCCAATTGTGTTTCAAAGATATAGACGATTCATAAAAAACACATTTTGCCCCTTTTTACTGCTTGGGGGTAGAATTTCGAATAATCTTAAACTACTTTTTGGGTATTTACGTAAGCAATATTTTGAAGTGAATACCAACTCCTTACACCGAAGGATTCGGTAGATATCGATAGTTAACCGGAAACATATCTGAGGTCTTTTCGCCCCCTTAAATGTTGAATTTAGAATAATCCTTAAATTGGCCAGTATGCATCTTTATGAGGGTCATATTAAACTAAAAATCACGATGATAGGCCGTCGGTTTCAAGCTCTGCCGACGTTTCTTCGGAAATACATTTCACCCCTTTTCACCCCGTTACGGACCTAATTTCGAAAAATCCGTTCTCAGTGCTCGCCTACGACCTGAGGGGAACCCACACAAAAATGTTCACGATTCTAGGTTCAGTGGTTGAGGCTGCAGTTTGATATGTCAGTCAATCGGTGTTCATTTTTATATACATAGAGATTGCCTTAGTATGCAAAACATATTTTTTCAATGTATATTGCTTGGAATTCATCTTTAATTTGAAACTTTAATAATTAAAATCGGGCAATTATGTCCCACGACATACATTTAGGAAACTGACGTGGTGTTTTCATATACTGCTTGTTGTGGAGTATCCGGGATTCAAGCGAGAACTCAACCTTAAACCCTTCAGAACGGAATCCAAATAGAACAGAATAAAATTAATTGTTTGTGAAAGAACTGTAGAAAAATTCACAAGTATAAACATTAACTATCCAGTTATATTGGACGATATCCCCAAATTGAACACAGACTTAAACTATATGTTAATGTGTATCCTTACAAAAGAACAAGTGACGATACGAAAACGTTTTATCCATTAAAGCCTAAGAAAGTGGTATGGAGGCCCACATTAATATTATTTTGTTAAATACAATATAATAACATATTATAATAATGTGTGATCAAAGATGAGAACAACACACACTATTATTGGATTAAATATTTATCTCGATTAGTTTCTGCTCAAAAAATAATAAGCAATCCAATATATTTATATGCGATATGTGCTTACGACATTTCAATTCTAATGATAAACTTGTTCACAATGAAGAAGATTGCTCAACCAACATACCAGTTGCAGTTGAACTTAAGGAAGCGGGTGAAAAAAATAAAATTAAAAAATTATTACCAAACCATTAATGTTCCATTTGCAATTTATGCAGATTTTAAGTTGAAAGGTTTGTAATATACAACAAGGTAACAAAAACACGAAGCTTCTGATGTTTGTTATTATGTTAAATATAATTATGTTGATTATAAAGCACCAGCTGTTTATCGCGGTCCAGAACATCTTAAAAAGTTTGTTGAAATAATTTAAAACGAATTTGAAGAGAATGGTTCTCAATATTTAAAAATTGAGCGCATAAAAATTTTAATAACAGATGATAAATTTTGTATTCAAAATATAAAATGTGTACACTATGTAATTGTCAATATACAAAAAAAAGTAGAAAATGCATCATTACGATCATGTCACTGGTCAACTTATGATATCTGCTTTATTCAATAATTACAATAAGCTACTTCGAAACCTGCAATCATAATCTTGATGAATATAATGCTCGCATATTTATTAAGCAAAATAACTTCGTTATAATGACATAAAAATTTATCTCATACCAAATAATGAAGATAAATTTATAGCCCTTCGTAAACAAAAAAGTAAATTAAAAATGCGATTTACTGACCCATTCAAATTTATGGCATAAAGCCTAAGTAAGCCATCTCCTCTTTTGTCAAAAGATTTAATGAGCAATCTAAAAAAATCAATAAATCTTCCAGCAGATAAAATTGTTTCGATTGCTCGAAAAGGTAGCTAACCCTGGTATTGTATGTATAGTTTAGCTTTAAAGAATCTCAACTACTACCTAAAAAATAATTTTATAGTGGATTAATTGAAGATTAGGTAAAGTGTTAAAGATTATGAAAATGCAAAGTTAGCCTGGGAAATATTTAATATTCAAAATCTGGGTGAATGTCATAATTCATAGATCAAAACTGGTGTTATATTTCTAGCCAATGTATTTAAGAATTTTAGAGAAACATGTATAAAAGCAAATGAATTAGATCCTGCATGGTATTTTACTGCAGTAAGATTAGCTTGGGACGCGGTGTAAAAATTAGAGTTACTACATTATTCTTAAGATTAAAAAAGGAATTAGAGGAAGCTTATCCTAAAATACTAAAAGATATATAAAAGGAATCAATAAATATTTAGGAAATTATGATCCGAAAAATAGAATCCAACTATTTAATGAACTTAGATGGAAACAAATTTATTTGGAAAAGCAATGTCCCAATATATACCAAAACGAAACTTTCAATAGTTTCCTGATGATTATTTATATAAAATAACTAAGAATGGTACAACTAAGATATGTGATTAGTTTTATGTAGATATATATTTGAAGATGTTTTAGAATACATAAAATAACGATATGATTTACATAAAGATTTCACGTTAGCTCCTGAACTTAAACTTGTACGAGGTACAAATAAAACTAAATTTCTAGTAACATTACACAATAAGATAAAGTGTGTAATCCATTATAGAAATCTTACAAAATATATCGCTCTTAGTATGAGGCTCAAAAAGATTATTACTACAAAATTTGAACAATTAGATTTTAATTTAATTTTTCTTCTTGCAATTGGGCCTCAGCCCTGTGGCAAGGATTTGCTTAACCTACCTCTTCTCAATTTTCCGACCCCATCAACCTTTTCCTAAACTCACGCGCTCCCGTCACCTCAACCACCTCCCTCGCCAATTCATTCCAATCCTTCACCGTTCTCACCATCATAGTGTTTTTTCCTCTCTCTGTCCTCTTCCCCACCCTCTGTATCTTCCACTCATGATCACCCCTTCCCCTGAATATACCTCTCTGTATTTTGTCACACAGTTGTGAACACCCACCCACCCCCTCACCGCCTTAAACATCCTTACCAGCCGCTCCACCCTCCTCCTCTCCTGCAGTGTGCCCCACCCCAGTCCTCTCACCATTACTGATGGTCTGAAATCCTCCTCTCTCTCTCCCCCTGTGACGTCCACTTATTTGTGACCCACCTAGCAGCCCTTACCTGCACCTTTTCCACCTCTACCACTTCCCTTCCCACGTACGGGTCCCAGACCGCCGTCGCATACTCCAAAATGGGCCTCACAATTGTTTTGTATCCCTTTTCTTTCACTTTCTTGTCTGTGCCCCTTAATTAAGATTGGATAGAGAAATACTATGATTTCATAAAGAAATGAGAAGAGAAGAAACAACTATGTTAAAGAAGATATTTACATGTTAATGAACTGAACAATAGTGTGCTTGGAAAAACAATGGGAAATATGAAGAACCGAGTTGATAAAAATTAGTTACTAATATAGATACAGTTGAAAAATTAGTAGCTAACCCAAATTTAACAAAAAGTAACCAGCATAATTGACAAGCCTATTTTCCTCACAATGGGTGCAAATTAACCCTGAAAGTTAAAATTGTTTACGTAATCTGGGAATAATAATATTGACTTAGACATCTGATACACAAAGTATACTAAAAAAGATCAATCAGCTTACTGAGTAATATTCGAGTACCCAGTTTATTAAAATTGAGAAAAAAAATTTCTGAGATGTCCTATCTTAATATAAAAAAAAGTAGCTGCATTTTTGAAAATATAGCAAAAAGAAGAACGAGGTAGACTGATGTCTAGTCAGCTTTACATGCAGTATGTAAGTTAGATGAAATTCCTGAAAAAATTTCCATCAGATAAGTCAAAATATGCTAAAATTTGTAGTGGGCAAAATTTCAAGATAGTTACACATTATATGTATTTAGGATAGATGTGTAGTATAAAGACTGAACTGAAAGTGTGTTTGGTAAGCTTCGATACAGGGTCGAGATGAAGCCAGCACTGGACAGGACAGAAAATATGAGCTCTGCGAGGGGCCACGAAAAAAGTGTCACCGAGGCTTCCCACGTAGCAAAACACGAATGGCCCATAGGGGGCACGATTGCATACAGCCAACAGTGCCACAAGCATGCCATAAGCAGTATCGACTCGTGTGCCACGAGCGAGTTACCTCCGTTATGCTACCGGCACCATCAGCGGGCCACAAGCTGCAGAAGCGGCCCACAGGCTTTCTGCTTTCGTACAACCGTAAGTTGGCCATCAGCGGTTGAGTGACGGCATAAAGACTGTAAGCCACCAACATGCCACTTGTGGACCACTTGTCTACCAACTGTTGGCTAACTGCTGGCAAGCTGCTTGTAATCCAGTACCTATCAGGCCGCTGATGTACACTTTCTCGTTCAAGAAAGATAACCATATGTACTTGGCTTTAGGTATAGCACACGCCTGTATAATAAACATTATTAATTCAACCACCATTTATTCTACTGAATTACAGAGTACACCTCTCTCACGGAAACAAACACAAACGAAGTAAAAGTGCAACGTACCTAACCTTAACACCACGTGGTTAGTAATTATAACGTAGAATACAATTTTTAGTAACTATACGTCACTTACCTTTCATTGCCCTCTTCTAAAACCGAATGCACTTATTCTTCAACAGGTACAATTACAGCTAACAAATTTAAAATTAATTATTCGTAGTCATTTTCAAAACACAAACAATAAAACATTGATGCGTCAGAGTAGCAATCATGATAAAAAAAAACAGTTCCCGTTAGTATGAAAACATTTCTCAATTTAATAATAAATTGAGATAAACATTTGCACGGCTGTGTACGGCTACGCATACATTTTTAATCTTAAAGAAATGTGTAATCTTGCAATGTTTATGAGCACAATTCATTTACTTGCACTTTGTGACGATAGGTTCCGTACATAAACAGAAATTTCCTGTAAAATTTCACGAATGTAAGGCTTCACGATATTCTGCCCACTTCATATAATACACAAATACTTAAGGCAATAATATATGATAAAAGTACCACAAATTGCACCACATGTATTCAGCAGTAATAGATGCAGTGCCATAATATTTGTTGTTGGGATGCCACAAATTGGTCGTTCATAGCAGTTACTAACAGCAGAGTAGCCACAAATGGCCCACAAGAACGCCACTTATATAACCCCAACAGTTGGCTGGCCACATATGGCCCATAGGCTAGCCAAAAGTCATTGTGCCACATTTGGCATTGCACATGTGGCCCACAAGTTAGCCGCTTGAGAAATTCCTTGGCCGCTCATTAACCAGTTGTGCCAACTATTTACCAACTGTTGGCCAACTGTGGCATGCTACATGGGTTGTCGCATCCCCAGAGAGTCTCAAATGTGTGCAAGAGGGGTTGGTTTGCTTGTTGGAAGAAACTCCGCCGGTGGCCCAGCCGTGCTCCAGCAGTGTAACTCCTTCCCTGTTTAAATCACTCTTGAGAGACAGCCAGAGAATTTGGAACGAGGCTCTCTTCTTTTCTCCCCCCACCCAACTTTCCAAAATGGCGTCGACCAAGCAGAGGCAGCGCTGGTGGTAAAAATGTAAATAAAAGGAATAGTATACAGTATTTAAATGGTGCCAAAATTAAAAGGAAACGATCTTATGTGGGAAATCTGTGTCATTATGCAATGTAAATATTTGAAATATTTTTGAAAGAATAAATGGCGGACTACCTGTGTCATGAAGTAGTCGCAGAGACGGGGCGTGGTATTTTTACAGGGAAGGTCAGTGGTTGGTCAGTTGAGAAACGTGGAGATCGCGAGGGTTGTGGTTGTCAGGGTGTGTTGATGCGTGAGTGGAGCAGTTGCCTAGTACGATAGCCATTCAGATTTTTCATTATTGTATTACGTTTCCCTTTACCTATACTAAATGTTAGGCTTTCCTACGTGTGGAAATATAGTCACTGTTATACGCCTGCTTAAAAAAGTTATGATTTGCTTATAATAACGAAGATCTGTCATAAAATAAATAAATGCAATTTACTGTCAACCCGCAAGTTTCACAAATGTTTGTGCATAAAATTAGTTTCCGTTATTGCTTTGCCGCATCTGCAGCGCGAATAAAATAAAAATAGTTTCTATTCGGAATAAGCGTCGCGTCCGTCATTTTCGTCGCGCTAACGTCACAGACGCAACCTTCGCGTCGCCTCTATCGCGCCATTGTGATTCCAGCAATAGGGCAATTTTCCCCACACAAGCTTGCCAGGGGTGAAGCTGGAAGGGTTGTCGGAGCAGCATTAGAAATGCATGCAGGACTACTCGTGCAGAAATATAGTCGCTGGATGAAGGAAGGGGCACTGGAAGAGGATGGGACGAGTCTGATGTTCCTAATGCTGTTAGCAGGTCCGAGAGCTCGCACAACTCAAAATGTGATTCCGAACATGTCAGCCGGAATGGCCTTCTTTGCTAACCTGCTTAGAGTAAACAGCACGTCCTTCAGTAAAGTTTGCTTATTTAGTCCTTTCCCCTGGACAGCGGGCAGTGATGCCTGTATAGAAGAACTCAGGGCAGTGGTGGCGTAGTTAGAGGAGAGTTACGGTTTGCAGGGTTGGATAACTGATAAAAACAAAGAGCTTGTAATAAGATATGTAACTACCTTGTTGTCTGCAGTTTGTACTGTTCTTTGCTTAGTTCAGCATGTGCAAGACCCTGCTTGTACATTGTTTGACAGTTTGTTACATTGCGGCGCATACAGTTGACTGCTTACTTACAAAGTATACCGCACAACTTTCACATTTGTTATTGTTAAATTGTTTCTTCCTGTTTGACCGAGCCAATAAGCTACTGCTGGCCGGTTGTCACAAAAAAATTAACCATAACTATTGTTTGCCTATTAAACTAAAAATGTCTAAATAAAAATTAATACAAATGATAACAATTATCCACATATATTAATAATTCCCATATATCACACGTATTTATTTCAAAGTGGAAAATGTGAAATTATGAAATATTAAACTACCAAGCCATTCGTATATTGCGATAATTTGTGGAATAAAATTTTGTATCTCATGAAACCAGCAGTTACAAACATCAATTCTACAATTCTATAAATTCGCAAGTATATTTAATTTAAAACTTAACCCTTCTAAAAATGTGAGAAATTCTTCTGTTTATATTTGCTGATAGCTTTTTAAAAATTTGTTAAACTACAGTTTTGAAAACACACAAATTTTAAGTATGCAAAACATACTGTGAAATTAAATATATGTACACTTAATGTCAGCAAACACGTGATGAATATTAAGTCTGTGTTTAGTCCTGAAAAGCTTAGTACTATGTAAGACTATGTAAAAACTACTTATGTTTATTTTTGGTGAGCAATACGATCATGTGCCGTTATTGTTTACAACCCAATTTTTGTTGTAGTGACAATATTAAATTACTTATTATGAAAAAAAAAGTACTGAGTTATTCAGCAACTAGCTACAGTATGAAATTGAGGGAGCAAAGACGAATTTAACAAACGCATTGTGCGTATTATATACATCATAACATATATAAATTAAATATTAAAATGTTGTGTCCATATTTTTATAAATTTAGGTTCATTTACTAAATTCATTTTACTAATATTATCCTGTTTACATTGTACTAACAGTAATTTGATGTCATTCAGTAATTTTATTTTATTCTGGATGACTCAGTACATTTTATTTTTCATTACAGTCTATCTTTCCTTCACGTGTAAGTTATGAGTAGAGCCTATTCAGGCTGCAGTAACGTGTTCTTTATTAGCCGCACGTGTTCGGCTACGTTTTGCATTCCTTAGCCAAAGCTGTTGTGTCTTTATTTTCACTGTTCCTTGCTGTAGTGCGGACATCTGCTGTGTCAGGGCGCGTGTACTCTGCATGATTGTCACATGATTTCGTCCTTGTTGAGCAGCCCTGTCCGCGTGTAAGCCTCGTGTCGCCCAAGTTTGTAAGATATTCTGACTGCCCCTGCCATCTAGTGGCGATCTTGTAAGTTGTCTTCTGCTATCTTGCTACTTTCCTTCCCTCCTCCTGTGCTAACTTCCTTGCCGTGGTCAAGCACTCTGTGTATTGCAGTGTACGAGTCATGTTGTGTCGCTGTGGTGCGTGCTTGTGGGTGATGTTCTTAGGAACATAGGAAGTCGATTATGGCATAATTAGTCTTTAATTTACCCACGTAGTATTTATAGTCATAGAGCTGTGGTTTGTTTTATATTATTTTGTGATGTGACGTCTTATTCAGTCCCTCAAGGTTAGTACTCGTCAGTTTATTTTCTTTAGTCCGCTATCATTTTGCCTTTTAATACGTATTTTCTATTTCTTTGTGCTCACTGTGTTACAGTGAGGGTCCACATCATGGACGCTACATTTTTCAAGTTTTCACTTTGCTGACGAGGACGTTGTAGTACCAACCTCTATATGTTACGCACAATGGCCACTTCAGCTTCCACTAAGGGTTTGCTTTGGTCTCCAGCTTCCTGCCTTTAGTTGGAATGTTGGCATGGTGTTGCTTTTGCCATTGGCGTGTAGCTATCTCCCGACGGCAATATTTTCTCTCAAGATTTCTCCAGCCTTCGTTGATCGTCAGCTAAGTATGTTATACAGTTTCCCTTTTATTTTATAAATTTAATTCTTAGCTAATATTTTTCATAATGAAGCTTTACGAACGTTTTAGAAGATTCAAGTCATGATCCTAACATTTAAAATACAACATTAGTTTTTTATGTAGAATTATTTGGAAATAATGTAATATATATTTTTGAAATATTTAAAATTTTATATTTTAACTTCCGTAAGTAATTATTGCGCGGAGTGCCCCTTTTTGATTAACTCTACGGTTTCCAAATAAATTAAATAATCATTATATTTATTCTATAGGCTTACATGCCTAACCTATTTCAGTGATGTTACATCTTGTTTGTTTCCATATTTGAAAAGAAAACATTTAAACAAGGAATAAGAAATATAAATAATTTTTTAACTAAACAAACCACAAATCAACATTTTATTATTTATAATTTGTCCTCTGGGCGTTGTAACGTTTTAGTATCTAGTAAGGTTAAGTTCTTAAACACCTTTACATATTTTTCTTTTTTAAATTATTTGTGCGGTATGCTTGTGGCCTAGACTTTCTCAAGTGTTTATGTGTTTTATCGCATTTACTTGTATATTTTTGTTGTCCTGCTAATTTGTTTATTTTGCCACTTTTTTACTTTTATACATGACTGTTTTGAACAGGAATCGTTTGGCAATTATAAACACTTGGATGTATATTTTATATTGCTTCCATTTCTTTAGTTAATTTTTTTCTCACCGAAGTACACCGGCCCAGTATTAAAAGTGTTGGTTCACAATAACTTATATCATAAATTAAATCATTCTAATAGCCGATTTTATCGTAAATTAATAAATCCGACAACAGTGATCAAAATAAATATTTATAATTATGAAATAATTAAATATTCATAATTTTTATTGGAGGGTACCACAGTCTTAGTTGAGCAGCAGAAGTCGGAAATACTTGAAGAATCTCAAGTATGAATGACTAGGAGAGCAGATGATGGCTTGTAGTGTGTGGCGAAGAGGACAGGAATATCTGGTTGGTGTGGAAAGAGGGGTGTGTGTCACGACAACAGTCCGGCGAAGAGGCAGAAATGTCGGGTAGGGAGGTGGGCTGGAGGGATTGTGAAACATGTGTCTCATAACCACAACACCCAGAGAAGCGAGCCTCTTCTACCCTACATTACCAGCCATATGCAAGTGTTTGGTTTGGTTACAACTGACCAGCACACCAATATGTACTGTTACAAGATTAGCAAAAACTTACATGTGGGCATTCTCTCAGCTCTTTAGGATAGTGGTTTTATAATTGGAAATAAAAGAGTTGAATTAAGTTATTGATTTACTACCTCACAAAGCTCACAAAACAGCAATCAACTATAACTTTCACAACACCCTTAATTGTGCACACAATTACTGCTGTGCCACTGAAACGTTAATTAACTTTGACAATTAAAGCACAAAAATATTTAATGTTAATCAATGACTACAAATCACAATGTAAGTTCAGTTATATATCCAATCAACAATCTTTCAAACAGTGACAATGTACAACCTTAACAGTCCGAAGTGGTGATAGCTCACCACGTCGTTCGTACTGACTGTTTGAAAAACTACTGTGTTTTATTTCGTCTCATCGTTTGTGTTGTTTGTTGTTTATTTCTGTTTGTGTCAGACATCTTTGTGTTTTGTTTAGTCTCATCGTTGTGTCGTTTGCTGTAATTCTGTTTGTGTGTTTGTTCTGTCTCATCGTTGTGTCGCATGTCAACTTAGGTTTTTTATATTTTTGTTATTTCTTTTATTTTCTGTTTGTTCCTTGTTTTATCTGACCATATTCCAGTTTTGGAATTTCATGTTTTGTATCCTGATGACTAAAGCATACTCTGCTTTTTAGGTTTTCTTGTCTTATTTTTACTTTTAGTTTTCTTGTGACAGTCATTTATTTCGCAATGGAGTATGTCCATGCAAACAAATTCAGTCATGAACTCCCATTGCACAGTTCTTTCAAAGATCTCACCATGTGCTGCGCGGCGTTTCACGTGCACCTCCTTGTCTTCACTTTTGAGGCCTTCGGTTCGATTCCCGCCGCGCACCTTAGTTGTCCATCGACCCGCAGCAGCAGTCCTCTCGTTTCGCCCAATACTGCTCCTAAGGTGCGTGTCTGCAGCCTCACAATAGACTCTGATGTCAACAAGATGTCTTCACCAGTCTCTCTCCACAAGTTTACCACCTTCTTCTAGCACAATCAATAGCAAACTTCCCAAAATATATTGATTCGGGCTTATATACTCGGCAAAACATTTGGGGAATCACCGCATTTCAGGGGTGTAAAGTATACATTGCATCACGCTTCGGATATGACTTTAGTCTCGTAGGCCGATCTCATAGGGTAAAAGCGTAGTAGGAACAGGTCTCTATTACATAGTTCGTCGGGGTTCCCACTATGAGGCAGCCCGTCTTATGAATCATGGGCTAGCCCAAAAAGCATTTCGACACAGCCTCCAGCCCTCAGAATCTCAGCATGCAACACTGTCCCCTCCTTATATCTGTTCGTCGCGAACAGACACAACAGTTTCAGGTACAGCGTAGAGGGCCAATCTATCGATGTGTACAACCTTAGGTCCTTTCGCCCGAGAGCCTCGACGAACAATCCGAAACACCACATCATTGATTTTCTTCACCATTTCATAAGGGCCTTCCCTATTCTTCTGGATCTTGGGACAATACCCCTTCTTTCTCTGAGGGTTGTACAATCCCACCAGTTGTCCTTCTTGGAATATTTTATCTGGTGCATTCTTGTCGTAGCGAGTCATCATCCTGTTGGTGTTGATCGTAAGGTGTCGCCGGGCAAAGTTCTGAGTGTGAACCAACTTGCGACGTAACTCGCTGGCATACACTGGGGATACAATCTGGTCTTCCTCTGCTGGTCGTCCGAACATCAGGTCGCTGGTGAAACAGATCTCTCTTCCAATCAGTATCCTTGAAGGTGTCACCATAGTTGTGTCATGAACGGCAGAGGGGTACACTAACAGAAACAGTGGTACTTTAGTGTACCAATCCTTTTGATTATCAGAAACTAAGATGGGTTGGTATTTCCCAAAGGTGCGATTTAGGCGTTCAACCATTCCATCAGACTGCGAATGTAGCGGAGTGGTTCGTGTATCCTTTATACCAATTATCTTCATCACTATTTGGAAAAGGACCGCTCAGAAATTCCGCCTTATTTCCAAGCGAAGCTCAAGTGGCATTCCAAACCTTGAGTACATGTTTTCGACCAGTGCAACAGCCACTGTACTGGTTTCTTGATATGGTATTGGAAGAACCTCTGGCAATTTGGTGAAGTAGTCTTGCACCACCAACACCACCAACAAGTACCGATTGTTTCTCTAGGTTACTGGCAAGGGACCCAAGATGTCGACCGAGATTCTCTCGAAAGGGGCACCGACATTCTACTTCTGGAGACGACCTCGGCCTCTGACCCTCGGACCTTTCTTTGCGGCACAGTCGTCACACATTCGGCACCATTTGACGACATCTTCATGGCAATGAAGCCAGTAAAACCTCTCTCAAGCCTTGTTTAGTGTCTTATTAATGCCGAAGTGACCACATGACTCTGAATTACGGAGCTCCTTTGGTACCTCTGGAAATTTGTTCTCAAGGAGGACAAACTGAAGGTGTTCATGTCTGCCATCTGCACTCTCCCAGTTCCAGTAGAGGATACCATTCTCAGAAGAAGTGTATTCCACTGTGCCCAATATGCCTTAGTTGCAGCACTCTTTCCAGATACCTCCTGCCATTCTGGCTGGTGGCCCTGCAGTTTCCAATTCAGTATTGGACACAAGTCTGGGTTATTTTGTTGTTCTTCTCTTATCTTTTCGTCAGTCCAGGATAACTTCCCATCGGGCGTTGATGCCTGAAGCCTTGTTGTTCTAACATAACACTCCTGCGCTTTTCTACTCTTGCTATTCACAATGGTGACAGTTGGGGTCACAAGGCCTGTGGGATAATGCATCTGCATTTCTTTCAAGATGCCATCCACAGTTTCTTGTGTAGTCAGGGGCAGTGGCCTTGGGGGCTGTTTGATTGGCCTAACTTCTCCTGTATCAATGTGATGTGCAGCGGATGTTCTTCCAAGGTCAAAAGACCCACATGAGAGTGTTTTCTTGTTTTTCTTCAGGAGTTATGCAACAGCCTTTCCTTGTCTCCAGTTCAGATTTTCTCCGGTTCTAATAAGTAGTTCCTTGAGTGGTTCTCACACAGTCCATCAAGGTCGCCTTACTTGATGGCTCCTTTGTATGTTGTAGTTATTTGGGAGACTTTTTTGCACATACCTATTGTGACCCAAGGTCTGTAGAGGGGAGGTTGGTCCAAGAGGGGGCATATAGATTAGGGGACTGAGTGGCGAGGGGCGTGACGTAGCTCACAGCCCTCCGAGTTAGTCCGGTACACGTCACTAGCCCTAAAATTATTTTAGGGCTAGTGACTTTAGGGCTAGTGACTTTAAGGCTACTGACATTAGGGCTAGTGACTTTAGGGCTGGTGATTTTAGGGCTACTGACGCGCACCCGTTAGTCCTGCCGCGCCTGTGCTATAGCTTTGCTCTCGCCCGCACTAGTAGTGTAGGGTTTTATTGTGCTAGCAGTTCTATTTCTTATCTCCGATTTCCGAATGATGTGCGTAAGAATGAATGGACTGTCAAATTCCCAAACATAAAATTTTTTTCTCACTTACAGACTTTGCTAAGTGATGTTTTATTTTAAAGTAGTAACCATATAACGGTATTTGCTAATGTATTCAAGTGGCATTTATGCTTCACTAATACTGTAAAATATATCTTTTTCTTTTATACATACTAATTTTTAGCATAAGTTAATGAATTTCAATCCTGCAAGTATATTCAATCAAAAATATACTTAAACTCCGTAAAAATAATATATACACATTACATCTAATTATATACATCTAATTATTATACAAGTTTCATGTTACAATTACTATGTAACATCAACTGTACTCTTATTTTTTTCTAGTATTATATTTACAATTTGAGTGTAATTCATTATTGCAGTAGTTAAATTATGAATACCCACGTTGTTGTAAAAATGCATGATATCTGCATGTGTTTATATGTAATCACAAAATCACTTAATTTACTATTCAAAATATCCGCTATCCCCACTTTTAACTGTAATATTTTTTATTCTCAGCATTATCTTCACCATGAATTACGAGAAGCCGGTCAACATGTTTCCTAAAGTTATCCATCCATAAATATTAATTAAGAAGATTTGTATACTTTTTATTACTACTACCAGATATTAGTGATCTTGGTGTAGTTGGTCTTTGTGGTGTTTTTGGTGCTGATTGTGGGTGTGAATATTTTTAATATTTATCATAAATTGGTTTAATTATGTTCACGTAACTCCATATTTCATTTGAATAAATATTTTTACTAGGGTTATATTCTTTATACGCAACGTTGATTGATAACACAAATTGTATGTAATTTACGTAATCATCATTAGTGAATTTATCTTCAAAGTAAATTTTTCTATTTTTAGTTAGAAAATTACAAAGGTCTTCTGTTAATTTGTATTCTTTATTATTGACAATTATATTTTCATCTTGAATAATTACTTTTGTGTCACCAATATAAAACTCATGACCCTAACCACGTAAATCAAATTTTTCATTAATAACATTAAGTGTTTGGAAAATACCTATACAGAGATTAATATGTTTAATTTCCAATAGTTGTTGAGGCTCGTTTTCTGAAGACAATTGTATTTCGAAAGATGTTTCTTCTGGTATTGGTGGATAATGCGAATTTTTAATAGCAACTGGAACAAGTCCTTTGATTAAATTCCTATTCTCGGTTGTAACTTTTGTAAACCTCGTAAGATCAAGTTATATACAAATAAATGCAACTGTGAATCAACGTTTCATACACTGCAATTTAATACTATATAACAAGGACCGAAGATTATGATCACAAGAACACTAGGATATATGAACACAAGAACAATATACTGTATAACATCATCTCTAAAGGACATATATATATACAAAATACGTATCAAACTGCCAAATACAGTCCTTACTACGAGTTCAGAGTCCCCATACAATCACCCTATCACCTAATACATAAATATACATGTTCAAGAACGAAAGGAGAGCAGGACTACCCCAACTGCTAATTTACGAGACCCAGAAGTTGCAAAGTTCTTAGTTCTTATAGTTCAATAACATAGGAGGCCTCCGAAAGAGCGAGGATGGTTGAATGCGCCGAAATGCACGAAAGCGTCCAATACACTTCCCTAGATGATATTAATTGACGTAATATTCCTTAATCCGAATACTTAAAGTACCTTCTCTTCTTACCTGCACTATCGCCCAGAAAGAACACCCATCACCTTCTATCCAAATCTTTGACGAACCCTCCTTCATCGATCACCACAATCCATACGGAAACACCTCCTCAGAGATGGCAACGGTTTCAGTCGTAAGTATACGTGAATATCCAAGCGTCGGAAAGTATTCCTCGTAAAAATAATGTTTTTTTTATATGCGGTGTTTTGAAACATAACATTTTCGATACGGTAACGTTCGACACTGCACGATTCTATATTTTAACTAGTTCGAGTGCATATGTAAACAGATATTGCTTCGGATCGGTGTAAATTGTGACACTAGTTGGACGACGTTATGCATAAACCAGCTATGCGCCAATCGATTATGTTGCGTAATAAAGAGGAAAACGTTTTTAGTTTTAAAACTGTCCTAATGTATTCTGGTTCTCTAGCGTGTTCAAAATATTTCCTTTATAAGACTAGAATAGGTCTACTTCTCGTAAGAACTGCTCGGAGCTAAGAATCTTTAAACACATAGTTATTTGCAACTAATATTTGGCTCATAGCTGGATGATGCATAAACCCATTTAGTTCTAAATAAGATGTAAAAAAATTCGTGAAACATCGCCTGCGAACAAAGGATTTAATCTAATATGTAATACTTGAAATACAAAAATGCATTCTAAAAAGGAAAAAAAGTTAATATTTTTATTTAGCTCTGCCTGTTATGCATAATAAGTTTTGGTAAAACGTTGCTTATGTCCTAATATTAAAAAATAAAATTTACGTATATTGATTACTAACAGTCTTTGCTACTCTTGGTTTCGGTAAAACAATTAAAGCATTTACAGATTTTTCTGGGCTAAAAAAAAATAGTATTTGAAGTATAAAACTATTGTAAATAAAAGTAAGCACGCAAATAACAGTTTTCAACTATATGACTTTGCATAGGTCTCAAGAAATTGTTATAAACACTAGACTTTTGTACGTATAATTGGCCTATAGTTTGTAAACTATCTAATGAATTGTAAAGATGTGTCTCATTGAATTTCATACTGTAGAGCAACATTTATTGTTATCATTAGTATTGCTTTTATTGAACACAAAATCACAGAAAAATTATATTTGTTGAGTATCATAAGAAGTGTCCCAGCGCTGATTTACAGTTTTAAACATCGTGACATAATGAATTGTTGTAAATTGTAACTTACCATGTTTGTCCAACCATTGTCTTAATTTACGTTCGAAACTGTACAGAACACCAACCTCTTATCGGTTAAACAATTTCAAATGTTTGTACAGCGTAACAAATAGTGCTATTGTTTGTTGTTTCTTTGTAAATAAAACCAATTTTCCGTACAGTTAATTTCATGTAGTGCACTTCAGTGAAACGCGTTAAAAGTACGTAAATGATTTTAAAAAAATCTTGTTTCGACCTCAGTTTACCATTCTTTCCATTTGAAAAAGAAACATGTCATTTATTTTATTCCGGTGGTAAGTCCATACTGTGAAATATATGTAATTAACAACAAAATAGCTTTTATTTTTACAATTACATTTATTGTACGAGTTGCAGAGCAGAAGTAAAACATGCAGCATAATTTATCTGTTTGTAACATACTTTGAGTAATCAATCTGCCAGCAAAAACTCACAAATAAATTTATGTTTTTAATTTAAAAATTTTGTTTACAGAAAATATAAAAGTACTTGTAACGAAAGTATATTTAATACTACCATTATTTTGTGTCACTGAAGCGAGGGTCACTGATGTAGACCGCGCGCGTCTGAAATATTTCTCGTCTCCAATCTACCGCAAAATAACTGGGTGTCGCGGAACTCTTCGAGTTGGGCATAAAAATTAAATTTAAAAATATTCTCTTTTTTTTTTGTCCGCTAGTACCACTACCTATCTCCAAAAACAAAAAAGTCTGCCGCTTACTACATTTTGTCCTACATTTCCCGACAGACAGTGCACAGGACATTGCTTAAGTATTTTTTTTAAACAATTAAATAATTTACGTAAGGAAACTTAACGGGTACCAACATTGGCAGGACAACCTATACTTGTATTATAATAATTATTACGTCTTTTGACACGGTGGTTTTCGATTACTTAGCAGTTTAGTTTGAATGTTTCCTGCGCGCTCGAAGCCTGTATACACCGGGCAAGCTGCGGACCGACCAAAAATGACGGACAAGCGTACCTACTCTTTTTCGTACTTCAGGTAGGACTATATGAGGCAGCGAGGAGTGACGAGGTATTAGCGGTCAACGAGGGACGAAGGCAAATCAACGAGAAGAGTGAGACGGCAGGAGTGTGAGACAGACAAATTGGTGGGACTGACTAGATTATACTAGAGAGGGAGAGAGAGAGAGAGAGAGAGAGAGAGAGGACGATTATTATTCGTTTAAATGCAACAAATTGATACTAAGAGTATTTAGGGTACAAATTATTGGACGAAATGCTATAAACTTTCAAGTGTTTGTGACTGACATACTTAGGAAATAGTATTTCGTCCTGAAGATATTAAATATGAACTTGATGCATAACGCAAGTATATAATTTTCTGAAAATATAAGTGGAAATATAAAGCGGTGGAACTGTGACTTGTGGCATACAAGTGGTACACGTTGCTAATTATTTTTGTTAGCTTCTTAATAAATAAGTAAGTACAATTTAGAATATTTATTTGATTTTATGTGTGCAGGATCGCAACCGACCTAAGCAACACGCAGGTATTAAATCCCGGTATAACAGTGCAATCAAAAAATGGGCGTGGAAGAATGCACAAGGTCGAAAGAAGGTTTGACTGTTCGTTATAAATGTGCTCAGTTTATGGTGAACACATGTCATGTGTGACAACATCACCAAGGTGAAAGTGCGTTCAACAACACAAAGAGGAAGAGCTTGATGTTGTTTATAAAGGTGGATCTCAACAGCCAGCGACAAAAGCTGTTAGTTTTACAGCCCTGTCTGGCCTTGGCCCGGGCAAAAAAACTCTCATAATTTCCACTGATAATGCACTCGGTTATTGCCGAGGTTACCGCTAAATGTTCAAGGACACAGTTTCATATTTTCAGTTTTTTGATTCACTACAAAACGGGAACCCTAGACCCATTCTAAGTTTACAAGATAGTAATAATTGCAGACGTACCATAATTATTTTAGAAGTATTTTTGATATGTACCTTGTCGAATGGTTTCCAAGACAGCACTATCTCTCTTGATCATGTTTACTGGTCATCCAAGCGCATATACACTGAACCAAAGTTTATCATATATTAGACTACAGAAGAGGCAACAACTGGGAATCATGCGAGACGACTACAACAGCACGGGCCAGCAATATGGCGGCCAGTCGATACCAATAAGCAGCTACACACGAACACGTCAGAAACATATTGTAGTAAACATTATATTGGTTTTAATTTAAAGACAAAGTAGCTACATGACTACTGGGATTACTTGGGTAACTTATTGTCTTCAAGCGCTCCAGCAGTGTTGTAAGAACTGCATTGTTCGACGTTGTGTAGTCATGTATTCTGGACGAGCTGGTTCAATGTAATACTTAGTGTGTGACAAACGTGATATCCGGCGGTGAGTGAAGAATAGTTACAATGCATGCTGGTTCTTGTATATTTCTGTTGTCGTGTACTCCATCTAGCAGGAACTAATAAAACTGGTTTAACAGCAGTAAATTGAACGTATTGCAGTAACTCACGAGAGAGCAAGCTACGAAATGTTTTTAACAGTTAGTGCATTTCATTGTAAGATTCAAGCTTAAATATCAAATGTGTATACTAGTTAGTAGCCAGATTCAACTAGGAACAAATACCAGGATACTACGACATATTATTGTCTGGTTACGTAGCTAGGCTACGAACTGTTGTAACATGTTCTCAAGTAAAAAATAGTAACTTTACAATGTACCGAAAAACGTTAAATCTGCAGATATTATTTGTTATGAGTGCCAATTTTTTAAACACTAATGATTTAACGTAACAACATGGTAACAGCAAAATTTAGCTGTTTCCGGACGTTAGCACATAGAAAATTTGAGCGAATCACAAACATAAAATAAGATATAACGAATATATTAACCACTACTAGGTTATTCATAACATATCATAATCGCTCGCTAAATTATATTTGCAGACAAAAAATTTTGAAAATAAGATTTTTTTTTTCAGAATTATTTTTAATGCAAAGAATTTTCTACACGTGTCATTACAGTCATGATTGAGTTCTTAATTAGTCACTTGTTATTAATAACATACATTTATAATGGTGAAGTGTTTTATTAAAAATAGCCGTAAATATTACAATATTTTTATTTAAGGTTTAGTTTGAAAATAAAACATAAAGTCTAGTTTTTTAATGTACTGAAGTGTTATTAGAATGGAAGTGCATAAGTGAACCAATATTTATTTAGTCCGGTTGCAAATAAATGTATAACGCGCAGCCAATCATCACATTATGGTTGTCCAGTATAATATATTATACATAATTATTTTTCATACCTGAAGGTGAGCAGATATGGTAGAACCATCTCATGTTTCCCATTTAAAATTGGTTTTGCTGTGTAGATTGAAGTATAACATTTTACATTGGTTTTGTTGTGTAGATTAAAGTTTAATATATTACATTGGTTTTGTTGTGTAGATTGAAGTATAACATATTACATTGGTTTTGCTGTGTAGATTGAAGTATAACATATTACATTGGTTTTGCTGTGTAGATTGAAGTATAACATATTACATTGGTTTTGCTGTGTAGATTGAAGTATAACATATTACATTGGTTTTGTTGTGTAGATTGAAGTTTAACATATTACATTGTTTTTGCTGTGTAGATTGAAGTTTAACATATTACATTGGTTTTGCTGTGTAGATTGAAGTTTAACATATTACATTGGTTTTGGCTGTGTAGATTGAAGTTTAACATATTACATTGGTTTTGTTGTGTAGATTGAAGTATAACATATTACATTGGTTTAGCTGTGTAGATTGAAGTTTAACATATTACATTGGTTTTGTTGTGTAGATTGAAGTATAACATATTACATTGGTTTTGTTGTGTAGATTGAAGTTTAACATATTACATTGGTTTTGCTGTGTAGATTGAAGTTTAACATAGTACATTGGTTTTGTTGTGTAGATTGAAGTATAACATATTACATTGGTTTTGGCTGTGTAGATTGAAGTTTAACATATTACATTGGTTTTGTTGTGTAGATTGAAGTTTAACATATTACATTGGTTTTGTTGTGTAGATTGAAGTATAACATATTACATTGGTTTTGTTGTGTAGATTGAAGTTTAACATATTACATTGGTTTTGCTGTGTAGATTGAAGTATAACATTTTACATTGGTTTTGTTGTGTAGATTGAAGTTTAACATATTACATTGGTTTTGTTGTGTAGATTGAAGTTTAACATATTACATTGGTTTTGTTGTGTAGATTGAAGTATAACATATTACATTGGTTT
>PNEQ01028490.1:0-24777 GCA_003012365.1 Medauroidea extradentata
TAGTTTTTTTTTTTTTTTTTTAGCAACAAGGCATTGATCCACCACAATTATTTTATGTAAATATATGTACTGGTTCAAACAAAACAAGCACTATACGCAATTCAACACTTTAAATAACTTATTGTCGAAATAATTAATAATAATTTCGATTTTAAGTAGAAAACATGAAATAAATTTACTTATAATGTAAGAACCTATGTGTTCACAAACAAAATAACTGAAAGCAACTTAAATATTAAAGAAAGTGGAAATTTTGGTCCTCTCTCAACATCGAGGTCTTTAGCGCTGGTGAGATGTGACATGAGGCGAGGCTGGTACTGTAAAGCGCCGGAATTTTGGGGAAGGGGGAGGTGTTTGGACGGAGGAAACACATCATTCCCGAGAAAACACGCCGACCAGCGACATCGTCCGGCACGATATATAATCGTAAAAATCCAGGGACGGACCCACCGGGAACCGAACCCGGATCACCTAGTTAGAAGGTGAACGGTCTGACCATTCGTCAACCGTGAGTGACCTCATTGAATCATTGCGGTGTTTAAGCGCTGACTAGTAAACATAATAGACAAATAAACACGACACAGTCCTGATTACCTATTCTTACAATAGTCTTAAAATATTTTAGTAACAATTGAAAAAGTGACGAACTCCCACACAGCTGGAAACGTATTACAGTGTGCATTATTGCGATGGCTACTCTTGCGAGAATTGTATCTCGTCTGTCCTTCTAGCGGTTGGTTGTATATGTAATGACATACAACACACAATAACTTGTTACCATGCAGTATTGGGTTTTATCCGATCAGTTGTTGTATTCTGTATTGTCCTGAAGCTTTCCAGTTGCCTTAGTTGTTTGGTTTGGTTTCCACTTTGGTTTTGTACTTTCTTTGTATTCTACGTGGCGTAATTCTTTGTGGGATTTGTTATGTAATTTTATTTTCATAACGCATGTATCATAGCCAATCATGGTTTGTTATTCTTTGTTTTATTTTGTCTCACCTGGGTATCTGGGACGACACAGTGTTTAAACGGCAAACATCCGCAATTTTTCTCGTTATCAAACGAGTTATTGTGCCATTTGCTGGAGGTCAGGCAGCATGTTTCATGTCTATAGTAATGTAGAGTATTCTCACAGGCTTTTTTTACTGTATTTTTTAATGATAACGTCGCAGATTTCAATGTTTTGTCGCGCCTGACGTAATACTACTAGGAAATATTTTAAAGCATCCTTCTGGTTGGCTATTTCGTCCCGTTAGCGAAGAACGGAATGAGATTACTCATTCGATTGATATTACTTCAGTAATGACAACGTACAGTAGTCATTTTCGTTCAGGAGTATTAAATAGCCTATGTTTACTTTACCAATAAATATGCAGGGCATAAGTATTTGAAAAATTATAAAGCCATTTAGAAAATTTTAACAATCAATGCACGTGTTTATTTTAACATGTTAAATGTAATTAACGAGTGGGAGGTTTACGTATCCTACACGGCAAATCGATTGGATTTGTTGTCAGATCTTTATGATATAGTGTCCAAAAAACTAATGTTCCGTGTATTTCGAAAATTAAAATGTTAAACATTCAAACGTTGTTGTAAAAATTTTCGTCACTTGGCAAAAATATAAGTTGCATCGTTGTACAGTAAACGTAATGGGAATGGCGATCGTCACTGGCCATAAAAGCTTCCGGGCCCACGTACAACAACTCACAATTATTTTATCACTAAATTTTTGAGTACCAGGCTCTGTCCCTATACTCTGCCCCCCCACTACTTGTAACGCACACAATTATATATAATTTTTACAAATTAATTTATATGTATATATATTGCGAGAGCACATATAACAACTCACAAAAGTATTGTATCGCTAAACTTTTCTGGATTACTCCGTTCGGCTCCTTTCGACGGTGATTCTTCTTCATCCAATTTTTTTTGCAGAAAACTTCACGGCAAGGGCTCAATATCTCACCAAAGTTTTATCGCAGTCGAATAGACAGCCATTTTTGTAACGTGAATACTGCACTAGCAGCTCACCTTATACGCTCGCGGAAACTCAATTGAAATCAAAACTGTGACTAAAATTTACGATTACAAATACAAGTAAATAAGGAGGGATAATTGTTCTGACGTACTTCTTCTACAATCCGCTAGATGGCAGCACCATGTACACTCGCTAGATGGCAGAGCTGTACAGTAGCTAGCTAGCGGTAAATGTCACTGGAAATATTGTTGTAGTTACCACCGTTATTGTCGCGACTCTATGCTACGATTCGCATTCAGTGGACCCAAATTATCTTACAGCAAATACAGCCAGATTGAAATTGTACTGCTAAAATTACCTAGTATGAACGCTAGGGTGTGGTTTTAAGTAAATTCTTGCAGTCCGTCTAATGTAGTTTTGGAATAAATATCTTAGTCTTAGAATAAGGTAAATACTGTACAAAAGGGACAGTTGGCAACACTAATTAACTCTGGGCTGTTGGACAGAACACGTCTCCTGAAGACGACTGAACACGTGACCTTGTCGGCGCAGTGCTGCACTCTGAGAGCGAGTGTGCGTGTTACTTAATTCACGAGCGAACTAGATGATCACGCTAATGGATGCCGCGGTCAGACAAGCCGATTGCGCCGGGCGTAAAGCCGGCCGCCCATTTTCCTAATTGCCGCACATGTTTCTTATGAATTATTAGATGAGATAAGTGGGCTTGAGTGTCGAAAATGGTCAAATGTGGGGGAGTACGTAGGAAGGGAGGCTAGCCAGGTCCAGTTCCTACTATACATAGCACCGAGAGAGCACCTTGATTCTCGTTTATGGTCACGGGTAATTATTTTCGACTTCTCGTTCGTGCGATTAAAATTCAAGAGTACATGGCAATACCTGCATGACCATTCAAATATTTAGAACTGAGTCGACCGAAGCACATTAATTGCTTCAGCCATACACATTTTACAGTCAGTCTAAAAACAGCACACTGGTCACATCACACCACTATCTTTCTCACTTTGATTGATCATTTACAAAGTGTCCTAATGTAAAATAATGGTTTCATACACGCTGGCAGATGTGCTGAAAATTTAATAAATGTGTTTGGCAACACGTCTTTCACATGTGTTCATTTAACTGTGCGCTTATATTTACTTCAGTTCACATTTATTTCGCAATTTACAAAAATAATAACATGCATATTGTTGATTGTTTTCTCTATTAAGTGTTATATCTAATGTTTTGTGTTGTTTCGTATGCTTGAAATCATAGTTGCACATAACCAATTTTTAAAACGTGAGCTAGTAACATTCACGGTTTTAGATTCATAGTGCAACAAACTACTATTGTCTACTGTGGACGCTTCTAGGAATGATTAATGAAGTACTGCTGCCCGTTCCCCCTTACTCTACAATCCGAGACGTTCCGTACTAATATCATGTCACCCCCCCCCCCACCCAACGCCGAAAAACGTCGCTGTTATATGATGGCCAAAATGTTTTCTATCAATTACTGAAACCATTAGGTGATTAAGTAACAAAATGTAAAATTATGTTTGAATCGGTAAGTGTGATTTTCGCTGTTTGAAAGTGCTTATAATTTTTAAAACATCTACCAGTAAAAAATAAGTTAGGTATATTTGGAAAACATACAGACGTTACTTTATTAAGTAGAAACGGTAATGTATAACTTTATACCAAGTTTGATTAAAATATCTCTTCGGGTTTTTACGATTTTATTGGAGAACCTACATACAAACATTCAATGTAAATGTTAATTACAGATGCATATGCTCTTATATATCAAATTTTCCAATCAGGGACGTAAATTCAAGGTCTGAAAAAGCTGTGACTTGGTAAAGCCAATCAGGTACTTAGATAGAAAATAGTGAAAGTGTCGCAAGGGCGGTTTGCGACCTCAGCAAGAACAGCCGTAGTTATTTCAGTTTAAATGGTAGCGAATTACTTACAATTTAATTGGTTTTAGAAACCATTGTCGTATTTGTGCTTTCTTTTCACCAGTGGCGTATCATGGGCGTGTTCCAAGGCATGCAATATAAACTCTGACTGTTCGCATTGAGAACGTACAGGATGTCCAGAATGTCTTGTTAACCCCCTGTGTGTAGTTCATGCATATTGTTGTGGTATTATGATGTTATGGTATCTTGTGTTGTAACATAACCTTAAGTGTCCAGTGGATCCGTTTGAGCTCCTTCATTCTCATGGCAGAGAATAATTTTGCGCCAAGTTCTGTGAGACATCTTCCGAAGCATTTGCGGGCTGATACGAGCAAAAACAAGTCTCACTGCTTCTTTGAGTTTATCTGTGGTTTCGTAGCGCTGCTGTGCAATACATTCCTTTATGAAGCCCCAAAGGCTATCATCACACGTCGAGAGATCTTGGCTTCAAGGTGCCATTCAAGTGGCGCAGGCAGCACTGCTGAACCTCGGCCAATCCAACTATTCCGAAAGACCTCGGTAAGGTATTCCCTAACAGAGATGGCATAATGGGGCTGGTGCTCCATCCTGTTGGAACCACACGTAATTCAGAATACCTAGTTCTTCCAGTTGTGGCACAAACCAGGTTCGCAACACGTTCAGATAAATTGTCTGGTTCACTGTTCCATCAAAGAAATATGGTCCAACAAATTTCGATTGTTCATTGCAGCCCATATCATGACCTGTGGAGGAATATGTTCCAATTACTCGACATAATGTGGATTTTCCTTGGACCAAACACAACATTCCGTGATCGACTGCTCTGATGGATGGCACACTCATAACTGAAAATGACCTTTCCACGTTTTGGGAGTGTGTCGAAAATCTGAAGAAGCATCGCACATGCATCCCGTCTGTGGGCTAAATCGTTTTCTGATAACTCCTGAACGAACATGGGGCGATATGCGTGAAGATGCAGGTCGTTCTTCAAGTGTTTATGCAGTGTCGATCACGGTATTCCAAGCTCCGCTGATCATTTGCGGAGCGACTTTTTCGACGATTTCATCACTGATTCCTTGACTACCTGACATTATTTAACTCTGGTTGAAGGTCTTCCAGTTCGTGGTTTATCTTTGATGTTACCCGTTTCAAAGAGTTTGTGTTCCCAACGCAGAAGGGTTTGTTTTGGTGGCGCCTCTATTTGGAATCGTTGTTGAAAATCAGCACGCACTTCAGGAAGTTTCTTCCCAGTATGAGGACACTCGTAAACCCAAGCACTCACAACAATCCTCTGTTCCAGGGTGTACTCGCTGGTATCACACATGGTTCACTTTCCTTGTCTGCAACATAACCAAATACATGCCATAAGTCCACTGGATACTTAAAGTCATGTTACAACACAAGAAACTATAACACCATAATATTATAACAATATGCACAAACTACATACAGGTGGGTAACATTACATTGTGGACACCCTGGAGACTCAGTGAGCCTACCTGTCATAACCAATAAACTTGTGTTGTGTAGACCGAGGTGTATTACTGGACAATACGTTCTTTGCCTCTCGTACGCTACTGAAAGGAGAGTGTACCTGCTCCTACACGTCTAACGGTCCACGGACAATTCATTGTTGGGTATAGTCATTGATTATACCGCATGTTTTGGAACACGACCACGATTCGCAACTGCTTTTCACTACGACGAATTTTAACATACGTGATAGTTAATATGTTATTAAGTTAAGAAAGCTAATCCACTTAAAAGTGTCATGCAATATATCTTAATTTATATTCAATACAAAACATGTTTACATCCAAAAGGAAATACTACCATAATACATGTTTAAGTCACATTTATTTAAAAATAATACGAGCTCAGTGATAATGAGCCATGGTTGGGTCAGTTTTTAACATGGAGGGACAACGTTGAAATCGTAAATCTTCAATTCCTGTATACTGCAATTATCACCACGTCAATTTTAATAGTTCTAGTAACCTAAACTCTATGTCTTTAAAACAAAGCCCAATGTAAAACAAAGAAGGAGGCAACTATTTTAACTAAACTGTAAAAACAGTTAATATAGCGGCACATTTGTGCGCACATTCTAGCGGCGAACAGTGCTGGCACAATCAAGCGGCGGCTAGCGCAACTACATCAAATGGTTACACTTCGGTGGTTCGGTAATGAATTATAACAGAAATAATTTATTGAAATATATTCATCACATTTTCCAGAATTTACGACTTCCATTGCCTTAATTATCCCGTATTTAATGAAACATTACTTTACAATTACGATAGCTACCAGTATAAAAGTATATATACCTACATTTTATTTTGTTTTAAAGTAACATATTTGCCAGCCATTTAAATTGGGGGGGGGGGGGGGATAGGACGGCCCGGGGGAAAATGTTAATAAAACTGCTCTCTTTCGCCGTCGATTTACTCAAGTTTTAACATTATTACCATTAATTCATGTATGGAATGAAGCACTAAAAAATTGTCATAATTTCGTTGAGTACCGACACACAAACAATAAGACATGCGTACAAAAAACGCGAGACTTTATAAACCAATCTTTCCTAGAGGAACTACCACTTAAAGCATGATAAAGCCCATACGCCATAGCCCTATTTACAATCCCGTAATGGATGCAACAAATTCAGTCAAGCACTGGAGCAGGGTCCACAAAGCACAGGTAGTGCAAGAAACGTTGCTAAAATTTTGAAGTGCGTGCCAGAAATATTACATGGGCACTGTTCCTGTCAAGAGATCGCAGCATGTTGCCTGTACGAACTAGAACTATTACATGGGCACTGTTACTGATAAGAGATCGTAGCATGTTGCCTGCACGAACAAAAAACGTTACATGGGCACTTTTACTTATAAGAGATCGCAGTATGTTGCCTGCACAAACCAGAAACGTTGCACTGTTCCTGATATGAGATCGCAGCATGTTGCCTGTACGAACTAGAAATATTACATGGGCACTGTTACTGATAAGAGATCGTAGCATGTTGCCTGCACGAACAAAAAACGTTACGTGGGCACTTTTACTTATAAGAGATCGCAGTATGTTGCCTGCACAAACCAGAAACGTTGCACTGTTCCTGATATGAGATCGCAGCATGATGCCTGTACGAACTAGAAATATTACATGGGCACTGTTACTGATAAGAGATCGTAGCATGTTGCCTGCACGAGCCAGAAACGTTACATGGGCAATGTTCCTGATAAGATATATCAACATGTTGCCTGCACGAACCAGAAACGTTACATGGGCACTGTTCACTGATAAAGAGATTGGTGCATAGTACCCGCATATGACAGTCACATTACATGGGCAATGACATTCAGTGATGATATCTTAAACGTTCGTAGCTTGCACTAAATTGTCTGAAATTTAAACATGGGTTTAGTAGCTTTGAAATAATGCTGCACGTATTGTTACAGTGTGCTAATCATGTTTTTTCGAATTGATGACAATGTGCAGTTAATGTGCTGTTGACATGCAGACAATGTGCTGCTGTCACATGCAGGCAACGCCTTATTGTAGCTTTGCCCCTGTGCATGATATTGGCGCGTTGCATGCACCTCTGCACAAACCTTTCACATAACATCACACTGAATAAACCTTATAATGTTACAGTGTGACGTGCAGAGAACACTGATGTGTTGTTAGGGGATGTTAAAAAAAAAAAAAAAACAGAAATTTTAGACAGTAACAGTTGCACTCTTAGGACCTACTTATACAAACCAGAAAAAATTTCATTGCATTGAAGCGAACGAACGTTTGCGTAGATTACAACCTATGCAAACTTTTCGATGTCACTGTATGATATTGAGAAGAATACAATTTATTCGCCTGATGTTCAAAACTTATTTCGTCCCGTCGTGAACACTAACATCACAAAACCAAAAATATTTATGTTAGACTTGAATATATTTTTAAAAATGTTTTGCCATGCGTCATCTGAGACCTGGTCGTCATGAGTTAATTCTGCCTCGTGTTGGTCTGAGACGGTAATATTTTGGATGTGTCGACAGATTATACAACTTATTTAGTGCAAGTCCCAATAGAGGGATAATATTTGAACGAATACTTCGGTGTTCCATGCTCGAGAATCTAACAGTAAACAGAGTTAAAAAAAAAATGAAGCCTTGTAGTACGGCAACTTCAAAGTTTTCTGAGTGCTTTAGACGGATTTCTTGACCCACAAGGAAACAACAACTTAACAAATGAAGCCCATTGTTAATGACATCCATTTCGATAAAAATTCTTAAGTGTTTTAATCAAAGGACTCTTATTCTACGGCTTGTTGATGCAGCGGAACGAACTATTGCAATAAATGCCAGTCTTACGAGACAACTGGACTAAAACTTTATCCATCTGAATATATTTTTGTATATTTGTGGTATAGGAAGATATGCAAGGAAGATTAACTCTCGATACAATGTCTGAAATATAACATACAGTTTGTTTACTCATGTTTTTCAACCTTCCAATAAGGTGCATACAAACACGCACGCCTTACATATTTTACATACTTACTTACACAACTATATGTGTGTTAGAGAAAGAGAAATTTTGTTGGCATAGTAAGTATTTAGTACTCACAGCCGACGTACGTAATAAAATTACATTTGAATAACGATATGAACTGAAAAATGTGTTTATATATATTTATATATTTAAGTATTTATTTATACACATACATACAAATGTGTGTACGTTTGTGCGTAGGGAGGTGCATGTGTGTGTGGGTGTGTGTATATGGGACAGAATTTGATTTAATATAGCCTACCTATCGAAAAAGAGGCAGCAGAACTGTGTGCATGTGTGTGTAATAAATGGGTACGTATGCTCGCGTTGTGTACGTTCGTGTGCATTTGTGGTTGTGTGTTTACACGCGTATGCCTGGGAAGTCGCTTTGTGATTGTTGTGTGCGGTTTGTGCTTGAGTATTTCCGTATTTCCGTGGACCTGTCCCCATTTTTTTCGCCATTTGTAAGATCTTATACCCTTGAATGGAGTTCTTGAACACTGAGTACATTTTTAAGTAGTATTTAACAGGCACACCTGACACTTTAATTTTTTGAACCATCTCTGGTGTCAATTTTAGAAACACGTCTATTGAAACTATTTAGATATTATGTGCCATATTTCGGAGATTAAGACTGAAAATATACTTTTACAAATTTTCATAGCCAGATTGGTTTATAAAGGTAAATTATTGTTTTTGCACCGTTTTTGAAAATGTCCGAACAATAATAAACAAGGAAACCATGTTTTGCTCCGCGAGACAGCTACTACAACGATTAAACACAAATTGTAATAACTTGACAAAACGTCACCCATAATTGACATACATATTATTTACTGTTGCAGTATGACGACACTACAAGAAAATGTATACTTACGGTCTGCCACTTTCTGTAACTATTAGACCGATTTAAACGGAGCATGAAATTTTGCCATTAGATAATCTAAGCTTTGATCTGGCGTAGATACTCTTCCTGCCGTACAATGTGTAATCTGACTCATCTAAGAGAAAATAATTAACTTTTTTAAGTTGTACATACGTTCTATTTTTTGCTATACTGCCATATCAGAATGTCCGCTGCACATTTTCATGTAGATTTGTTCTTTTGTAGTAATAATTATATGCGTGGCGGATAGCACGTGTAAACCTGTACCAAATTTCTCGAGTCTGTAGTTCCAGCGCTGTACTTCCCTCAGTACAGTTTGTGCGCTTGAACCGTGTACACGTGCGGTGTTAAAACAGCTATATCTGATTCACAAGTACAATGCAGTAGAGTTTCCTGTGTTTTATAGTGCTAGTAGTGCGTCAAATTATTATTTTACTCTCAAGCGAGAGAACCTTAAAAACGTGTGTACAAAATTATAATTTTTTCAACTCAATGGTGAGACTCCGCGTAAGATTTTTGTTTAAAGTTTCGCCGAGTTGCTCATTGTGTTACATAGGCTATAGAAGAAATTATGTAAAGTCCATTCCGAGAAATACAATATAAAAAAATATTATTTTTCATATATGTCATCCTTCACTCATGGATATATAAGTGTTAAAACCATACGAATGGATTTTTGAAATATGTATTAATTTTCGTTTAAAAACATTTTTGAATCCACTGCAAAACTAAAGAACGAGGCCATAAAATAAATTGTGTATTGAAAAAAAAATTTGTCATAACATACAATAAGAACTGTAAAGTTTTATAGGCATCACTTATTCGCTACTTTCTTATCTTTCAATCGTTTTCTTACATTGTTCTTATGACACGAATGTTGTTAGGATGCATACCGCACATTTCATACCGTCTAGGATGAATAACCTGGCTAGCAAGAAAATCTTTAAGTGAAGAAAAGATAGTAGATAAGTGGGAACTAGCCAAGCAGATGTTCAGAAGAAAGTTAAGACTTTTATTTGATACTTCGAAGCAGAAAAGTGGCAACACAAGTGACGGAAACTCTGACGGAACATTATTATTATTATTATTATTATTTTTTTTTTTTTTTTTTTTTAGAAATAACGAGAAATCTCCAGAGGTAACTGCAGTTAATACAATGTATTAACTGTGATAAACTAATTAATTTTGTGAAGATTCAAAATTTTTTCAAATGCACAAAGCGTCTGTATCAACTACATTACAAGTGGTATCCAGTACATGTAAGCCTCCACAAAATGGTATAGTTTCATGTGAGAGGCATTATTTATGTATGTATCTCGCATATCGGGCTATATTCTAAACAAGCCCGAGAAGCGAAAGGAAAACCTCAGCAGCAAATACAAACACGGACCTGTTAAACATAATTCTTATTTCTTGAGACCCTTATTTAGCGGTTTTGAGGCAGGCTAAAATAAAATTTAAAAAAAATAATAATTAACTGCAACTTCTATTACAAATGGATACATACGACCATATCTAGGCAAAAGAAAGTCATCATATTTGAGCAATGCCAATTAAGATAAGAGTAGTGACTTTAGTGATAGTGAACAATTAATTGTTCAAAACTATAATTATTGCGAGCTTGTGCATTGTATATACATAATACGTCATAAATGTTAATATTTTAAAAAAAATTGTAATATACATATGAACATGTCTAATTATAAATATATATATATATATATATATATATATATATATATATATATATATATATATATATATATATATATATATATATATATATATATATATAGAGAGAGAGAGAGAGAGTTACAAGTTTAGCAAAACTTTTTCGTGTGGGCAATTCTCTCAGCTATTTGGGACGAGATCTCATAATTACAAATAAAATAGTTGAATTCAGTTATTGGTTTACTAGCTCACAAAGCTTACAAAAATACACAAAACAGCAATCCACTATAACTTCCACAATACCCTTAATTACGCAAACAATTACTAATATGTCACAGAAACCTTAATTAACTAGGACAAACAAGGAACAAAAATGTTTATCATTAATTAATGACTACAAAAAATCACATAAAAATGCAGTCATATATTCAATTAACTGTCTCTCAAATAGTGTATATATATATATATATATATATATATATATATATATATATATATATATATTGGTGGAAGCTTCCCCATGCCCCGTAGGCACTCACCAATAATAGATTTTTTGAAATGTGTGAAAAGGGGTGAAAGTGCTTTGCAATAATCCGTGATATCTCATTAACCGGGAAAGCTATCATAATTTTTGTAACTTCATAATATTTCCCAAACAAATGCACCGGACACGTCTCAACATGGACCTGCAAACACGTTCAAAAATGCCTGGTTGACCACGAATTATTTCACACGCTTCCAAAATCTAATTTAATGTCACTTTTTCATTTTCGGCACTAGGCTCTAACTGGGTCAGTTCGGGTTAGTGATGGGGCCATGCAACAGTGCCTGATAACATATCTGGCAAAACATTGGCAGAAAGTCTCTGAAAACTTTACCTGTAAGGTGTGTTGTCAGTACATATGCCCCCACCAGACAATCACACACCATTCCAGGCCACACATATGTGAGGAATTGTTGCTGATGTCAATCACTCGTGGTCGCATGTAGATTGTCGCCTACTAGACGGGTCAAAATACCATTATACGTAGGACTAATTCCAAAAAAAGGTCTGTGAACTGTTTTTGGCAGTAAAATGTGTACTGATACACAGGAAAAAAGTCTACCAAAATCTGACTACTGGAAATGGGTTATTTTCAAGATGGCCATCATGAACCTTGAATATTGGTTAAACTCCTGTAAATTCGTTATTTTTAAACGTAGAACAATAATTTTTATATCAAAATTATGGTTTTAATTGTCAAAGAATTCATTTCCATCATCACATAATGTCTATGTCAACAAAATGGCGTCAATCCTGATGTACTGTAATCTGGGACAACTTTGTGACACATGGTTCTTAAAAAAAAAACAATATTTGAATCACCCTTCGTCCTTGTCAGCTTATGTAGCTGTGCAGCATTAAGTAACTGTAAAACAGTCTCCTAAAATACCGAAGATGAAAAATGCCTTTAAAAAATTACTATTTCTATCACAAAGTCACTCTAATTTGTCACGTAACTTTATGTTACCATTTCTACAAACACTTGTTTTATGTTTACAACCAGTAGTTGAATGGTGTTAACCATGTTTTCGTCTGTTAAAGGTTTGAAACATGAGTGGTAATTCAAGACAGAGTGAGAACTGTCCTATATGCAAAGACAGTTTGTCTCATGGTGCCATAATTCAAGTTCATGAGAAAAGTGCTGGTGACGGTGTTGTAGTTACAACTGGCTGTTAAGTCCATGTGCAATGTCGGAAGCGTTATTTCTGCACTCTTTCACGGGATGTGATTCAACATCGCGCATTTATGGTATTGGTAAGAAAACAGTATTTCAAAAACTAATAAATGGTGATCGTGATCTTCATTCTTGTACATTTGTATTTACTTTACCAGGCAAGAATGCTGCTGAAATAATAAGTATTGGTAGTCAAGCAATGGCTGTTATTTTTGGAGGTAACAATACAATTTCTTTGGCAGCCTTGCGTTATCAAACACTTACGAAGAAAGTTATCACAGGCAATACATTTGTTCGTCCAGAACGTCTTCCTCCAACTGAGTCTTCAACCAAATTCCACTGTCTGAGAGTGTACTATCAGACCATGATATGGATGAGTACAGCTAGGGAAATGAATCCTTTGAACTGGGGTTGGAAACTTCATGGCGACGAACTTTTACCCGTATTATGTGATATGAATGCTGCACCAGACAGTCTTCTGAAAATTATACACTGTAACTGTAAAACTAGCTGCAGCAATAATCTTTACAGTTGCAGAGCAAATGGACTTCCATGCAGCTATATTTGTGGATCATGTCAAGATAATCATTGTGACAATCATATGTTAGACGAACTAGAGGAAAGTGATGAGGACTTATAGACAAAATAGAGTGACATTTTTCATCTCATATTGTGCTGCATTTCTTCTTGAACTCGTACACATACAACTTGGTGTTTAATATGTGTGTGTTTAAAACATAATATCTAGTATTGTACCAGTATTTTTCATATTTGGCCACCATATTTTATTCAGTGGCCAAAATGTAATGGTGGCAATGAATTTCTTAACCATGAAAACCATAAATTTAATATTAAAATTATTGTTCTGCACTTAAAAATAACAAAGTCACATAAGTTAAACCAATATTCAAGGTTTCCGTCAGCCATTAAAAAAAAAAACACTTCCAGTTGTCCGATTGTGGTAGACTTTTTTCCTGTATATCAGAACACCTTTTACTTCCAAAAACCGCTCACAGACCTTTTGTTGGAATTTGTCCTAGGTTTGGGTCTTTTTTACCTATATTGACCCGCCTATACGCACTAATGATCGTTGTGGAAGTTAGTGATGGCATCCCTCTCGAAAGTGTCTTCATCTATAAACAAAACTGACGACGCGAAGGCAGCCATTTCAGATTGTCGAATGAACCATTCGCAGATTGAAAGTCGAGCTGGGTGATCGGCAGGTGCAAGAGCCTGCACACGTTGGTAAAGGTAAGGGAACAGGAGTCGCTGATGGAGTATCCTGTGTAATGTTGTGTTACTTACACGTAATGTAGCCCCCATGTTCCTGGTACTGGTACCGGAATCCTCGTGTACGTAGTCGAGGATGTGCTCTCTAATCTTAAGGTTTTCATGGGCCGCCCGCAATCAGCTAGCTGAATTCCCAGTCAATGTTACAGTTTCAACAAGTCAGGAAATCACTAATCAAATATGTCATGCCTAGCCACACAACCTCATCATCAATCTACGATCACTATTTGCGCAACTATACATGACTATTTACATCCGAATTTCACGATGTGAAAAAACAGGGTTCGTTTCATTCTGTACAGAAAACGTTTCTACTAATAACGACACTCACAGTTTCACAACCATCATTACAACAACTGGCAACACTGACTCAATACGCTAGTATGGTCGAGTAGTTCGTGTGTTTCACAGGACGTGTGGCGTACTTGAGCCATGGAATGTGTGCACAGGGAAATTCGAACACAGGGAGCCTGTCGAAATGTGCAATGTTGTGGAATCTATAGTACATGTGTCACTACTGCTGGAAATCATTCATAATTTTCTCGGTATCAATGTATTGACTTTGTCAGGAGCTTCTAAACATTTATTGCAACTTCATTTGGCGATAACCTTTAAGAGCTACCCTCATGAGGGCAAGGCAGGAATGTTGATGCTTCTCTTCGTGCCTTAGTTACTGATTGCTACGTACACAAATTCTGATCGACTAGCGAACATTTCGCAACATAAGTCTAGCCATTCTAACTGCCCAAAGTCAGGTATTTTTTAATGTTAAACATTGCGTAGTTTGTAAACCTGTGTCAAATGCACAAACGAAGTCCGCTAGCAACCCATTGGCTAATTTGATATAAAACAATTATTTATTTACTTGAGATTTTTTCGGCAACTTGGTTATATGTCGTGCATGGCAAACAAAAAAATATAACTTCATATTTTACCCTAACGCAATTTTTTAATATTAATTGTAGTTTTTGTTATATGCAGAATCGAAAATGTTTGAAAAATAAATTTGAATTTTCGAAAACGTTGCCCAGTGCGATTAGACAAAAGGTGGCTCCTGTTTAACTTATTTAGTCGATTAAAATTTTGTATAATAATAACAAAACTTTTGGTTATTAGCATTTAAAATTTTTAAATAGTATTTCAACCCCTTCATGTGGTGATTTGGCATTCAACCTCAACTTATTATTTTTATTTGTACGTCGTCATTAAATAACGCTCTAGGTTAGTATTTTGCACCTAGGCTACAGAGCATTCTCGATGGTAGAAAATAAATTTGAACGTGTTGATAACTCATGATACCATAATATATATATTTTTTGGGACTCTATCGCTGCAGTTTTATTTGATATTTCAAAGAAAGTGACGTGTCTTATAAGATTACACAGAAACACATTTGTTGTTAAACAGGTAACGTTACACACCAAGAAATTTTTTTAAAAGTTCTAAAAACTTGACGGTAAAAAATTTGTATGCAATTAGAGGGTAGCCACCCCTGATATATTAATAGGAGTGAAGTAATCAAGCATTGTTTGCTGTCGGTTTAAAGATCCTAACTGCACTAAGCAATGCTAAAAGTTTTATTTTAATACCAATTAGTTTCCAATATTTAGGAAAATACAGTTTGAAATTTAATAGTTATATGCTCATTACTACCTCAATGATAAGTTTAAGTGAAATGTGCAAACTAGTTTTTCGTATATTTTTTTTTTTTTCGTACGAAACGTGCGTGCGAATCATGTTCTACAATTTAAGACACATCTTGTTTTTCACAGCTGGTTTTCTTGTTCATATCGGTGCGGCAAACATTGCAACTGGATCACTTAAACTTTCTTTTAAATATACCCTGTAACTAAAGGCGTATAGGTTTTTTTTTTTTTCATGCGAAGATAACCAGAAAATACCTACTCGTTAATTTTTTTTCCTGATTTTTAGTTGTATTAAAATTTTATCAGTTAAACAACTGTTTTGTTCGCAAAAAAAAAAAAAAAAAGAATAAGTCCCTACGAAAATAATCAAGAATGTAAATTCCTAAACTCAATCTTGTCATGTCTCCTATGTATGCAGTGTCCTTAACAATTGACATAGACAGTCTTTGCTTCACTACGCTAGGTTATGCAGTAAATATTTTTCTTTAATATATTTTTCTAAGTTAGTTTGTATTCTGCAGTGAGCCTAACATAACGAAATTAAAATAACATTTTCTAAACTAACTGCAAATATCTATCTTAAAAGGTTAAAAATTATATTTAAATTAAATTTAATGAATATTTGATCGCTATCTGTACGAGTCTTAACTTTACAAAGACATTGAAAACTGCCATATAACGCAAGCAGTCTTTGATTGACGTAGTTTCCACCTTACTGTTTTTGCTGGTAATGATATTCTGAATTGATTTGTGGCACAACAATGGTTACAATGAAACTACTAATTCTTTGTCACGTAGTTATCAAGGTCGGAATACACAATAAGTAGTCGAACACACGCAATTATTTAACATGAGCTTCGCAGACAGCGCAGTTTGTCTGGAAGATAAGAAGCAACCACTGCTATACAGAATAATGTCCGGTGACCTAGTCTCGGAGGTACAGGATCTGTACAAGAACTGCGGAGTCTTTGTGACTGGAGGGACAGGCACCTTAGGCAAACTGACTGTAGAGAAGATACTGCGAAGTTGTCCTGGCGTCCAGAAGGTCTACGTGCTTGTGCGGCCAAAGAAAGGACTTCATCCAGACCAGAGGAAGAATATATTCGTAAACAATGTGGTCAGTTCTCATACACAAGTTCGTAGCAACTTTTGAAAGTGTGCATATTGTTTAGTAGGCGAGTGAATGCATTTTTTAAATTCAGTTTATTGTTATTCACACATTATTCTGGAAAAATTCGCAAGTTTATTCAACTTATGAAATAAATAATCGAAGGAATGCATTTTATTAGTTCATGAACCTACATGATCCACATATTTTGGTGAGCATTGGCTTATTCATAAGAAAATACAGACCCTCCACTACATACTGTGTCATATGTTTCAAACATGTGAAAATCATAGTGTTCATTACGTACATCTCATTAAAACACGTCATTATAAAACTGACTTTTTTGCTAATTATTGTTTTCATATAATATAAGAGAGCATTTTTTCGCAGGAAACAGTTTTTTGACAGTGGCTACAATTTTAGCCAGCATGCGTTAAAAATTTACTTATAAAATATGTTATATATTTCGTGCTCACCAATACAACATCTCAACAAATGAAGATATTTATTCTGTACTAAATCTTAACTAATATCTGACTTGATTCGTAATAAATATATTTCATTGTAGCTAAAACGTTATGTGGATAACTCTTTAAAAATGTTATCCGTCCTATTAAATAGTGCGTCCTTTGACATGCAGACCTCTGCTGTTCTTGTAATATCGCCCCTGTGCGGATTGCCTTAGGTGTTTGACCGTGTCAAGTTAGAGCAGCCAGACTCGCTGGAGAAGATAGTGTTTGTTCCTGGAGACATCTCGACTCCTCGCCTGGGTCTCAGTGACACTGACTACCATGACCTGACTCAACAAGTGAACATCGTGCTGCACTTGGCCGCTACAGTCAGGTTTGACGAGATGCTGAAGACAGCCGTGGATGTGAATGTCAAAGGCACCATGGAGGTCATAAGCCTTTGTCGGAAATGTACGTCTTTAAAGGTAGGTTTTAATTAAAATATACCACATAGACCATGAGATGAAACCACATACATGATGTGCTGGGATAGTGTAACTTACAAGCAATTAATCACAATCACTAAGGCAACTTTAATACTGATATAAATCTATCACTGACATTAGACACCCATTTGTTAATAGCACTTATACATTAGGCTTCATAACCACTTGTAATGCTCTGATGTTGCTATACGCCTATGAACTGGTTGGCCTGTTTGAAAGCAAAGACACAAATTAGTCCAAACGAGTGATGAATTAAGATCAGTTTCTAAAAGTCAAAATTTTCTAAATCATCACAGCGACTTTACATTAAAGCAGAAATGGGTTTTTGAATATCTGAAATTACGCCTGAGTAACAATCTTTTGCACTGTAATGTTTGCAAGCGTGCTACTGTGGTGGAGTGCATTAAAGTCACTATAGACAAACTGCTGTCAATATCGCTATCTTGCCGTTTGAGTGAAATGTTTCAACATTCGTCTCTATAAGTACAAACAATTTTACTGGTAATTCATCATTTTTAGCATTGGTGATCGTTTCGACTCCGTAAGATTAGTCCTACATGTACATGCACTGTCTGAGTAAGTTGGACATTGGGTGAAAATATTTCCGCACATTGTATGCGTTCACAAGAACAATTTTCATACCGTAGAATGACAAATATATTCAAGGACAACTCGCCTCCGTCACATTCTTGTAGAAATGTGGTAGTGAATATATATATATATATATATATATATATATATATATATATATATATATATATATATATATATATATACACACACACATCAGGAAATAAAAGTATACATCAATAAGTGGACAAGATGAGTTGGTCTGCAGGCTGCTCTGCACACAGGAGAGTTTCGCTAATAATATTAACAATGTAAGGCTGACCCGAGTCCTCTGCACATTATTACTATCGATCCATAAGTGTTACTAACTAGTCATTTATACGTTTTGGAAGTAACCACATGGTAAACTTGTATTATCTGCACCAAACTGAAAGAAAAGTACAAGTCACCTTCTACTGATGTGCGCGAAACTAAAAAAAAGCACAGAAATATTCAGGATGTTCACAAAAATCACCTACAAACTCCGGCAGGTGATTCCTTGTGAAAAATAAAGCAGGAAATATGTATGACACTTTCTAAGCAATCGTGATATTAAAGGAGTAATTCGCATTTGAAAATCAAATTTTAAAACTTTGATTTATCCATAAGCCGAACAGTGATCGACGTAAACTGACAAAACTCAGGACATTACTTTAAGACAATAAGGCCGACAAACCAAAAGTAAACGTTAGTTGATACCTTGCACCCTTGCGAAAATAAAAGGGTGGCCTCCCTTAAATTGCTGACAACTTTTTTATCGTCATGATAATCCAACATTTAAGAGTGAATTATTGGTAAATGTGAACTTAGTAATAAAAAAGGTCCTCTTGTAGCGACTGTCTAGGATACATAGTTTTCGTGCAAAACGCACGTCAAGTTATGGCGTTATGAAACACAGCCTAGCGTGTAGGCAACACTGCGTACACGAGTGTCTGGTTTATTCCGCAGCACCGCACAGACGATGGTGGATATTAGCTGTAAATATCACAAATTAAGCTAGGAACAAAGAAGTGGGAACGGTTTCGTGACCTATTTAAGTTACGGTACGTGATATTTACAGCGAATGTCCGCCATCGTCTCTACGGCGCTGCTGAATAAACCTGACACTCGTGTACGAGGTGTTGCCTACACACTAGGCTGTGTTTCATCACGCCAATACTTGACGCGCGTTTTGCACGAAAACTTTGCGTCCTAGACAGTCGATACAATAGGACATTTTTCATAACTAAGTTCACATTTTCCAACAATTCACTCTTAAATGTTGGATTTTCCTGACGATAAAATAGCTGTCAGCAATTTAAGGGAGGCCACCCCTTTTATTTTCGCAAGGGTAGAAGTTATCAACTAACGTTTACTGTTGGTTTGTCGGCCTTATTGTCTTGAAGTAATATCCTTAGTTTTGTCAGTTTACGTCGATCACTGTTCGGTTTATGGGAAAATCAAAGTTTTAAAATTTGATTTTCAAATGCGAATTACTCCTTTAATATCACGATTACTTAGAAAGCGTCATACATATTTCCTGCTTTATTTTTCACAAGGAATCACTTGTTGGAGTGTGTCGGTGTTTTTTTTAACACTCTGTATATTATATATAGATTTGACCCAATTAAACATCACAAGCCGTGTTGGTATGTTCGAACTGTTCTTCACGATGAATGGACAGAAACTCTTAAGTTAATGAAAAATCTTATTTTTTGATTATTCATAACAACATACAATTTGGAGGAAAATATTTACTGAAAGGTGGTCACTTACGGGGCGAGATAAAAGATTAGCCTATGTGGTCAGTCTAGAAGATCGGAGGCACAAGCAATTTGAAGAAAGATAACTACAGATCCTGACAAGCAAAAGTTCAGGATTGTGACCCACGTGTTCCATTTTACGAGGTAATGAAGAATGGTTCAGGTTTTGCAGAGTATGTTTCATGAAGACTCGTGATTAGGTTCAGATGTTACTACATTTACGTTAGTGAATCACCATGGTACTGTACCCGGAATATTAGGCGTAGACAATAGAGGAAAGTCACCACGAAGTAACAAACATTCTCTGGGGAACGTAACATAGTTAAAGGTGACATTTCATCATATTCTCTTCATATGTCTCTTTACACACGCAGAGAAAGCAGCAGAACGTTTCTGTCATCGCGTACTCTGAAGGAAAGGAAAAGTCGGTTTCCAGCGGAATATACAACGGGTATTTCACACTATGAAAACTTTTCTTACAAACAGCCGAAGGCCCGTTCATCTCACAAATATGATGTTCTCCAAGTTAAAAGCGAAATTTGGTGTAACAATTATCGTGGCGAAGAAATTAAATTAATAATTTACAGTTCATCATACAGAGGCAGGCAAAGTACATCTTAAAAATCAAACATAAGGATCTTTCTTTACAAAGGATCTCTGCTGTGCTAGACATTTGACTTAGGACATTGTCTTCGCGCACAAAATCTACACACATCAGTTGTAAAAGGTCTATATGGATATGCTGCTTTGCCATACATAAAACAAGTAAAAGTAGTGAAAAAGTCTTTATGTGGCATGAACAGAGGGTGTTTTTGGTGGAAATGTAGTTGTGTTGTTTCTATTCGCGATGCAAGAAATCCAGACCTTGAATATTGTACATTCATAAAATAATATTCGTATGTGACCATATTTACATAGAGTGTAATGTTCTTCACAGTATGATTAATAACATATGCAAATTCCAATGATACATTGGTATGACTGGCATCAGTTGTCAGTTACGTTGGCAAGAAAAATATTTACATTTGTTCAACTATCACATACTGACTTCCTTGATTTTGCAGGCATGCTCACAGACACATTGCAGCTTCGAAAGAAAGACACAGAAGGGAATCAAGTTAAGTGACACAATGTTAGATTTTTTCAATTCGCAGAAGGATATTGGACGGTAACGTACTAGAACATCTCGATTTGGATGAGCTATTTAAGTCATTGAGCATCATTCGTTGAGGGAATACAGATGCTTGTCTCAAGCCCTTAAAAATAACTACCATCGCTATCATCCTATCACAAAAAAAAAAATCCTCCTGGAATTATTGCTACACATTACACCTCTTTTTCTAACTTTTGTTAAAATATAAGAACGAAATGTGATACGAGCGAGGGACAACTATGTCCTTCCCTAAGAGTGAATACGGTTATATATTCAACAACTTTGAACTGTTTACTTTGTTGAACGTTATTTGTTCCTTGAATTATGTTGTTATCTATTAATAGTGTGTCTTGTGGTATGCAATATTTATTTTTACTGTGCATATAGCTAGACGTAAAGGCAGCACAAGTCACATTTCTATTACAGTTATATAAATGTGAATGCATACATTGTACTGACATTTTTTGTGACTCGCAGAGAATATAACTCACATAAATAATATAAAATAAATTTACAATAATAATGTCACAATATCAGACTGGCTTATACCCGTAATTATAATAACTTTACATACCTATCTTTATTGTCATGATCAATAAATTGATCCCATATAAATTTATTTACTGCAAAATTAATTTCTGATCATTATTAATTGTTTTAATATTGTCTGGTAGCATATTGAAATTCATAATACACTGATGACTAAGGCTTCTTTGTCCATATTTGGTAGAGAACATTTCCTTTACATAAAATTTGGAAGCCCATTTAGTATTATAATTATGACATAACTATAGGACGCATGAACTATTATTATGAATAAGTTTATGTATAATCTTATATAACGTAAATCTATAATTAATGTTAAGTTCAATCTTAATGGTAACAATTTAGCTTAGTAAAAAACCTATTTTGTAGTTATATAACATTTTATCCCCGTAAGGTTTCTTAAAGCTCTGCTTTGAATTGTTTCAAGGTGTTTAAATAACAGCAAACCACAACTACCCCATATAATGTTCATATATTGCAAGTGAGAATTAATAATCGAATAGTGCACTTGTTTGATTGTATTAAAAGATAGTACTCTCTTTAATAGAGTGAGAAATTTTTGTCAGCGCTTAACATCAGGGTCTTTAGCGCTGATGAAGGGTGACATGAGGTGAGTATGGAGCGGAGCCGGAATGAGGGGGCGGGGGGAAACGGGAGATCCCCGAGAAAGCCCGTCGACCAGCGGCATCGTCCGGCACGATTCCCACACGCAAAAATCCTGGGACCGACCCCGCCGGGAATCGAACCCGGATCGCTATGGTGGGAGGCGAGAAGTCTGACCCCTCGGCCACCGAGGCCCCTATCTCTTTAATCGACCCAGAACTCCTGTTATAGGTATTATTTTCTTTGTGGTGTGTTGAATTTGAGTATTCTAAATAAGAGCACCTTCATTAAATAACCCTAAATATCTTGCACAAGTGACTGTAGTCAATACCTACTTTTCTAAGCGTACATTGATTTGTATATGTAATTTCGTTGTAGATGTATGTATAATCATGTAACTATTTTTTTAAAATTAATTGTGAGTCTGTTTTTTTACGCCATCTTAAAAAATTTGCATATCGTTCTGCGTGCATTTTAAAATTTCCCCTTCAGTATAACCAGTATAAAAATATTTGTATCATCAGCAAATATTGTGATCTTTCCCTTAATTTTAATAAGCCAATATCATCTATGTATGCATAAAATAAGAGGGCTCCTAATATGGATCCCTGTGGAACTCCTATGTTAATATTTTTAACTTTAACAATACTGATATCGTTATTAATATTTACATAATGTTGTCAATCTGTAAGGTAACACTGCAACCAATTGTAATGTATTCCACATAAATCTGAATTTTCTAGCTTGTTAGTAAAATTTTTATGATTTATTGTATCAAACGCTTTTTAAAAGTCTAAGAATAATTCAGCTGCAAGTATATTCTTATATAATTCTGCCTCTATTTCATGTATCATATCAGCTACTGCATTTACTGTAGACGATAATTTTCGAAACGTATAATGATAAATATAAAAGAAGGTCTATTTTACCAAAATATTCTAAACGTCTATTGGAATAGATTCTTTCAAATATTTTAGAAGAAGAAGGTAAAATTGATACCGGTGTATAATTTTCTGGATCTGTTTAGTTTCCGCTTTTAAAAATAGGAATTATTTTAGCAGTGTTAAGGGCCGTTGGGAATTTTCCAGTTTCAAAACATTCATTTTTTAATCAACTGAGTAATGGGCCAAAAATTTCGGTTCCCTTAAACATTGTATTAGTAATATGGTCTTGTGTGATATTGTTCCTATTTTTAATGTATGTATACACTTAATTACTACTTCTGTATGAGTGGGTTTTAAGAAAAATGATAATGCACTATAATGGAAAGGAATTAAAGAATCTGAATTAGTACTAAAAATGTAGCTAGATTACTACCTATACTTGAAAAATAATTATTAAATTCATTGTAAATTTCATCCTTGTTATGATAAAATATTCCATTTCCCTCAATGCTAGTTATTTATTGCTTGAATTATAATAACTTTTTATTATATAGTACCTCGTTTATAGTTTGCCATACTAATTTAGTGTTACTGTTTGCTTTTTGAAATTTTTTTCTGTAGAATTAATTTTTAAAAATCATTTCATGTAATGTATCAGATTGTTAAAACATTTGATAATCATTTTTATGATCAAGATTATGGATATTTTGTTTCCATTTTTTGTATAAATAATTGTTCCTTCTTCCATGTCGAAGGAATTCATTGCTTATCCATGGAGCTGAAAATTTAATTATCTTTAATTTTCCCTTTATTCCTTCATATTAAGTTTCTGTAGCTGTACATTTCCTGATTTCCTGTTCCACTGAACTTACTTGGTAATCATATTCCATAGTGACTAGCGGCACTATTAATTATTAGAAAATCATGATTAAGTATTAAGTATTGTGATAGCTGTTTATAATTAATTCTCACTTTATTTGCTTTTACTACATCGCTGCAAACCGACATTTTCATATCCTTAACTTTCATTATATATATATATATATATATATATATATATATATATATATATATATATATATATATATATAGGATGTTCGGAAACTCTTTGCCCAAACTCCGGGAGGTTATTCCTCATGAAAAATGAAGTGGACATTGTAGTGGACACTTTACCGAAAAGTGAATATTAAGGGCGTAATAAGCCTTCGAAAATCGGGTTTGAAAACGGTATTTTGTCAAAATATCTCAAACGGTTAAGAGTAAAATAACGAATATTTGGGTGATGGTACGAATAAGTGTGATCGGTAACATCAAATAAGTACAGCCTTCAAACCACCCCCGTTCATGAAATGAATAGGGGTTGCTTTCTTAAATTCGCATAAATGAATGTTTGCGTGTCGTTGTGGAACATGAAATGTAGTCTACTCCACGAAGCACTCCGTAAGGACAAAACATGTCCTCTTGTTGCAAATGCCTACATTGCACCGTTTACGAGTAA
>PNEQ01028496.1:0-17490 GCA_003012365.1 Medauroidea extradentata
ATAGTCATATTTTATAGTGTTTTATACTGGCCTATCATAGGATCCCACAGACCCCTCACAATCAATATTGAAGTTAAAATGGATGGCAATATGTTACATATGACAATAAAGGCCCCTTCATTACAATCAATCATCATAATTTACCCAAAATACATTAATTTATATATATAAAAGTATCAATAAAATAGGACCGTCACACTTTATCAGTGATGTTATTAGGAAAAATAACTTTAAGCCTACTATTAATTTGATTATTTTCGCGATATTAATGCTTACGTCGGAAAAATATTATTAATGCGAAGTCAGAACTGTAAATTTATAAATCACATGTACAGTGTCTTCCTGAATGTGTATATAACTAACAGAACATAATAATTTGTTTTGAGAAAATTAACTTGTTTATTAATTTTTTGACGTGTTCTTTCCTAAATATTCAGTATAACAGGACTATTCAAATGATGTTGCACTATAGTTGATCGATGATAGTTCTTAACCTGCTTAAGCACATTGAAAGTTCGTTCACCTGAAGCTACGGAGGCCGGTAACTAAGGAAAATCCTCAATGCACTGGCGACACTGGGAAACACACTGGCAAGTTCTAGGTTGAGTTTTTCGTTATCCAATTTGAAGTTCATAGAATGAGTATTTACTTGGTAACAGTTCTGATGTACATAGATCATGTTGTTAAATTCCCAGAGAAATGCAAGCAAACTACAGATCACATTAATCAATTCAAATTGCCGTATGTGACACACATTTTTAATTGAGATAAGTTCAGTTAGAGACTTTGCACTGATATATAGCGATTCTAGTTAAATTAGTCTTTCTGAATCCGAGCCAAACTATGTACAACTAGCCAAACACAATCAACTCATGCTGACCACCTAGCCATGGACAATGGAAATGGGTGGGTGGTTTAGAGTCGAGAGTACAGTCTTGTACCTGGCCATACTGTCATATGCAGAGAGAATGTCTCCACTACCACTATCAGTATGAGAGAAATTGGCTCCAGATGAATTTTTATACGCGGTGCCAACTTGCACTAAGTGGTTAGGTCTTTCAGTATACAGGTACAGTATGACATGATACTCGAATTGAAATAATAGTTATATCATTCCAAATGCAAACGTCATATAAGCTTATTAAATTCGAGGCCCACTATGAAGCGAGGTCCGGGCCCTGCTGCCCGACCCCCTTCCCCCCTCCTCAAGGTTTTAATGTGACCAGAGGCCTCGAATGCACAAAATACGTCCACCCTAACCGTAGTTAGAATTCTGTCCATATCGATCAGCCTGGGAGGATGGATGTTGCGAGTGTCGGTGCGTGGCTGGTCGGCTCCATTGACGCCGCTGCACGCATTGCTGGCGGAAGTGGAAGGTGAGTGCGCGGCGCGGTAGTTTCGGCCGGCCATGACCTTGGTTGCGCGCTAGACGGTTGGCCCCGGTGCGCGCGCTGCCGCCGGCGCGGCCACGCGGCGTTCCGTCGAACCACGCGGTGTTCCGCTGCGCGTCCTGCCGTCAGTCTCGTTGCTGGTGTTGGTGCGGGAGGTGAGGGTCGTCTACCGAGTGTCTCGTCGTGGTACTTACCGTGTGTCGTCCCGCGTCGCGTGTGTCCGTAGCCAAGGAAGTACCCCTACTGCACCTAGCCGCGTCTTCAGATGTGCTCCGGCTGACCCGTGGCCGCGATGTTGGGCTGGCCGCACTTCGTCCACGTCCCCAGGGGCGGGATGCTCATGGACGCCGACATGTGCGGGTGAGTGCCGAGTTTATACACCTCTTCTTCTCGTCCGGCTAGCTGCGATCTGCCACGAGGACGGCTGCCGACGTGCTACTTTACCTATGACCCCGTGTTGTCATTTGACAACTCGGTGTTGAAAGGAGAACGTGTTAACACCATCCATGCAGCTGGTCTGCGGTCGCTGTGATATGTGCCTGTGTGAGAATGTTCCAGATGTTAGGACAGCTGTTTGAGGAGAGCAATGTGTGGCCAAGGCAGTTTTACCACCATTCGAGGTATGACGTCACGGAGATTTGGTGACAAATAATTTCGATTATCAACGTAGCTAGTTTATAACTCTGACATTGTACCACTTCACGGAAAGAGGCCGCCATGCCCCATGTGGAATATATTTTGAGTGCATGACGTCGACGAGATGGCTGTAGGCAGTTGCGTGTTGCTGCACGACGAGCAGTTAAGTAGGAGTGGTGGGGGGAGTGCACGTCGATGTGTGCATGGTCGGGAGGTCATTGCCAGGGGTATTTGGCAAAGCGGTTCCCCCGGCGGTGGGAGGAGTGCGAGGTATGGAGGGGGCACGCCAAGACAAGGTGAAGGACCTTCCTCGTCACTTGGCTACTTACACCGGTCACGTCCAGCCCGGGCTGCATAGCAACAACGTGCAATGCCCGCACGGCAGGTGAAGCGCCGCTGCTGACATCACCCTTACCACGCCGGTATGCCATTTTCGTGCAATTATGTGCGTGTGCAAGCCCGCGACTGTTCGACCTCTGCGAGAATCGCCCTGGTCTTCTTCGCTCGTAAATGTACGATACAAATGTACTTCTCAGTAAAGAAATACGCGTATTCAGAGGATAGAAGTATATCCACTTTTACATAAGTTTTTTTTTTGTTGAAGGCCTTATTGTTCAGATTTTGTAATGGTTGTTTAAATAGCGATGAACAGTTAAACAGTGTGAGTTCATGTATGTAATAACTTACCGTCATACGGTTGACAAGTTATGCCATAATTTACTGAAGTTATACGGAGCAGAGTTGTACAAGACGAAATTTATTGTAGGCCAGTGAAGTGTACTGATAAATTACGTAGAACATACACAATGACTATACAGAAAGTGTCCCCATATCTGTTAAAATGGACTAGAGTTGTTTGAAACGGATGTGCAGGTATGTCGTATTGGCAACATGCACTATTACGTTGGGATCACAGTAGAATGACTGGTGCGACAAAGCAAATTCGCCTTATTGTGACACTGTTTACCACATCGCGACAAACATTAAACACATGTGCTATGTAAGAAATAGTTTCTTGCCACTGCATACTAACCCTTGTATGTACGACAGTCATTAATGTAAACATTATTTTCATAATTTTCTGTTTATTTACTATATGTTTTGTGCAATTCTACATTTGAAATACGTACCTGCTATTACATACGAAAATATACGAAACACCATTTGTCATCAACTCACGGTTTAATCAACGTTTATATACAACATTATAACACGTTTATAGCTTCGTTGTGCCCGCGACGCGTCCACGATTTTTGTCACGCTGACGTCATAAAAATGTCTGCCTATTGGCTGAAAAATAATTTAATTCACGTCGCACCATTGTGTTCCCATCATTAGACATAACCACAGTGTTTGAATTATTATTATCAGGAATCTACTCAGTATTTTCGTGACGTGTGCGTCTTCTGGTAGATGGAGAGATTTTCCAGTTGCTCGCAAATTGGGTCGCCTTCTGCTGGAAGCAGTTTCATGACTTGTTTGGACTCGAAACAGACTTCCGCCGCACACATGCGCGATCCTCGACCACACAAATAAGCTGATTGCTGCCATGCAGAGTTTTTCCGTCCTAGCTCATGAACAAGAAACTGGGGCGGAAGGATATCAGCGTGAGGCAGATGTAATCTCATGAGCTGCACTTCGTAAGGCAGGCATGAGTGCTTGCTTAAACAAGTTGATTTTTTCTGGTCGGCCGGATCAGCTTGCGTGGTGTCTCGTCAGTGAGAAAAAAAGGTTTCGTGTGTAGGGATGTCGTTATGTTTTGTTGACGTTTAACCCATGTTCTTGTATTTTTATGGCATTGCGGTGACCAGAGAAAGGAAACGTTACGGTCGTTGCCTACGAAGATACGCTTTCGTGTTCAAATTGTTGTCAGTTATGTGTGATTCATAGAGACTGGGAAAATTCGAGGGTTCACTGACCTGTAGGCTAGCTTCCAAGAATATATGTGTACTCAAGTAAACAACAGCTGTTCATTAGCTGCTCGCTGACACAGTGATATGGGCCTGTATTTAGTTAAATTATTATTGTTTTCTCAGCGACGTACACGAGGTGCCATATAAGTCAAGGACCAATTGTGACATTGACACGAACATACATTTGCTGAAAGAAAACGCGAATTTTCCAGGTCCCTAATGATTCAACTTACGTGTTCCATTGCGTAATTTTGATTGGTCATGGAGTGTGCGAAATTTCGTGTCAAAGTAGACGTTTCAAGACTTTTGCAGTAACAAAGTGTTCGGCAGACATGTCTTGGAAGTTAGCTTTTGGCGACTGATATCAGTGTGAATTACATCTGACTCATTTCAGATTAATTACGTGTACATCAGATACCAGTAACATTTAATGTTGGTGCATCATCACGCGAAAATTATGTGATTAAAAATATTTGTTCTAAGGGAATGGAAACAAGTACTAAATCATATACTACGTAGGACAGTTTTCGTCACAAATACCTATACACTGTTTTCGTTGCTAACGTCCTTGATGGATTGTGTAGTAAAAAAACCCTATATGACTTACATGTTAGTTATAAAAAATCGGAACTTTACTGAACATTTTTTTTTTGCGTTTAACTTATTGGGGAGGGGTACGAGCAAGTATGCCATGAACAATTATTTGAGAAGAAAAATTAATTGTACCGGTATCATCTTCAATACAAAATCATTACTCCGCAACGGGAAACAAACTACCCTTAGGTAAGCGGAAATAAGTTTTGAAAGATTTATTTTGATAGCCCTTTAAAGAATATATTTACTTCATCCTCTACATAATTGACTTAGAAACAACGATGTTAGTATAAAACGCAGTCCGGAATTGAAAGTGAAACAAAACTGGAACTCCAGAAATTAATAGTTTTATTCCTCGACAAGACTTGTTTTTTTTTTCACCGTGTTCATTCGTCGCTGCTGTATGACGCCGACCAATGTACAGTACGTCTGACCCTCAGACCAGCCTGGACCGATAGTCTCTTTCGTGGATGTCATCCTCACATGTTTTATAGCTCTCGCAATAAACCTTTCACTTTTTTGTATACATTTCAGTAACTTAACACCTTTTTCTGTTGCTACAGCACTGTGTTTACTGAGATTTTAGTGTTTGTTGCAATGGAAGTTTACAATTATAATTTATTGGTTTGTGGACGTACGCTATTGCTCATGTTTTGCTGATCAAACTTGTGTTTACTCACAAATTAAATTGTATTCGTTCCTGGCGCAGAATTTGCACAGGTTACGAAGTAATGTTTCACAAGGGAAGTTGCACACTAAACAAAACTTTTGGGTGTGTTTGTGGTTTGCTTTGTTAGTATTGACAGAAAATCGTCAGATGTCAACTAATGAACGACTTTGCTTCAGCAGTCATTGCTGTTAGAAACAACAGCTCTCGGCCCGTTTTTAAGGGGGAGTGTTAAACAATTTTATTGTAATTTCAGTTTTTGTCACAACATTTATTCAAATTGTATTACCGAAGTTTTCTCTTCGACAAAGCATAAGATATATATTTTGGTAAACTGCTTGACGTTAATATTAATGGACTCTTTCATTAATTTCTCATGCAGAATAATTGCAAGATAATTATAGGTTAACCTTCAAGACTTCTCTTGCAATGATTTTGCAGGAGAAAGTAATAAAAAATTCCATTATTATTTATGTCGAGCAGTTTACCAAGAATATGTCCTATGTTTTGTCGAAGAGAAAATCTTGATAATACATTTTGAATGATGTTATGGCTCAGAAACTGAAAATACAATAAAACTGTATAACTCTCTTCCTTAATAGTAGTTGCTTTGAAGGTGGGGTTTAGCTACATGTACAATTATAAAATTAGTTCTAGCGTGAATTTGTCGTAGTTGCTTGTTACAGGGTGGTCACAGACCTGGGAAACATGGAATTATCAGGGAAAATTGTGGCTACCGGGCAATAACCGGTAAATTTCTCATCTGGAAAATTTCAAAGAATTTTCTGACCTGGCTCATTTTAACTTTACATCAAGTCACAGAATGGGAAAAAATAATAAAAGTATTGTTATATTTTTTGTTTTTCTAATTGTCAAGTTCATTGTTATTTCCTCTGAACTTCGGTAAAGTTCACTGACTGGGTTTGAAATCTCTGCCTTTATTGGAAAACACGTAGGATAAATTCCAAATATATATAGATTTTTTTGCTTGTGAGATATCAGGGAATTCTTTGGTTTCGTGGCTTGCAAATATTGGAATGATCAGGTAATTTTCATCGTTGTAATGTGTGGACACTGTTTATTAATAAAAGTATTGTTCAGTAAACACGTGGGGACATCGCAGTATGCACTAGGCATAACTTCAGTACAGTTTGACAGTTCTGATGCCGTTTTTTTTACTTGTAATACCAGTTACATTTTTAATTGTAAAATGAACCTGAGATATTCGTTTAATTGTGTCATGACTTGTGATTTACTTTATACATAGAAAACAGTTAATGCATTCTGAGTACTGTCGAATTTTAATGAAGTTATAGGAAACACAGTATGCAATATAAATTTGCTAGCCTTGACTTGCCCAAGGGGATCGAAACTGCGAGAAACTCATTTCAAACACGATAAAGGCAAGTCTTATCGCCACGCTTCTGTAAGCAAACAGATCCTGGCCGACTGGGACGAGACGTCACAGCTCGGCAATTGCACATAGCTAACTACTAGTAGTTACTGACAACATTACCATACTTGTTTCCGGCATGAACGTTAAAATTATTTAAAAACTATAATAATATCTGTAATAGAATTTAGAACCTTGCAATTTTCATGTATTAGTTTGAATCCACATAACCTAATCTTAAAAGTGTTTGTGATAAGTATAAATTACATTCAGGCCACATGAAAGCCGATAATTACTGTTACTGTGTTGGAACTACATGCATATTTCAATTATAAATACAGTAGTTGTTTCTAATGTGTACAGGACATGTTTGGACTGTACGGGATCTGAACCCGCACCCATGGCCATAACTGTGGTAGTGCAATCCGATGTAGTATTATTTTTATTTATCTGATACTTTCATCTTTTACCGCAGTTCGTTAGACTAACTTTTAAGTTTTTGGAAAAATGAAAGATAATCCCCAGGCTGGAATTCCTATGTTTTTGTAGTTTTAATAGTCAGGTACCGGCTTGTATAAAATTAAAATCAGATTGTTTGTGACCTTTAAGTTTAAATCTGTTCTAGCTCAATCTTGTTTCGATAACCGATTAAATCAAGTTCCACGGCAGGCGATAAAATTTAATGTTTTCGTAGACTTGTCTACAATAACAGGATCTGCGGGACTTAACACGGTCATGCGTACGTGATCGCCGCGTGCGCAGACGTATTTGTAGTACCCGCAGTGTTGCCACTTACAGCTGCTAGGTTCGCTGCATTCAATTGTCGCCAAAATTCTTTGTGTCCGATACTGTTGTATACCGTATTTGTTTGTCCACTCTCTTTACTTACGTGGTTTAATTAATCCATCTCTTCGCGCGGAAGAAAAATAAATTGTTATGGAAGGTGTACTTTTAGAAGAACGGTTGATGAAGGAGAGGGGGGAGGTAAACGCACATAGAGACGGGCTCTCATTGGAGAACTGTACGTCAAGCAAATGTCCGGGCTTTGGGAGACTGGTGCATTAGTCGTACTGCACGCTAGTGGGAGAATTAATGTTGTCCATTTATTTCCTACGCTTATTAGGAGCGGTTAAGGGCACCGTAGACAGCAATTTTCGACATTTTTTAAAAATATTTGTAACAGATATTTTTAAAAATTATTTTAGACATGAATTGCGATTAAATTTTGGTTTGATTAACTATTTGTCTATCATAGTTTTTGCATAATGGCTCATCAAAGTGAAAATTTGCATGTTGTAAGGACGACGCTAATACCAACTCACATACTTACCAAACTGAAAAAAAAAAAAAATCACAGTGAATAACGATGTTGTGGGTTACAAGGTATTGTGTATAAAACACAAAATTAAAATAACTTATGTTTGTATTTAAAACAATAATATTTTATTTGTTGTGCTTATTCACGAGTTCTTGGGTCAGCGATATGAACTTCATGTGCAGTGACATAACCGTCTTTAGTAGAAGGCCGCGGCCTTAGATCTGGCAACACTGTCAGGAAGGGTCCTTTGAACACTTCTTTTACCTCTCCAAAGACAATGACTCTACCTGATTCGTTATCGTGCCATACATACCGGCGAATCAGGGGAAGCTATTGCCGTTAGCGAGACAAAAGAAGTGTTAAAATGACCCTTCCTGACAGAGTTGCCAGATCCAAGGCCGCGACCTTCTACTAAAGACGGCTATGGCAGTGAACAAGCACTAGTAGTTTAAGAGCACTGTATAGTATAGTGTGTACCGGCTTCAAATTCCCGCGTTCGACGCGTGGGAACAGCGGAGCGATAAGAACCAGACTACCACGCTCGACGGGAAGCGTATAGCCTCTATTCACAGCGCGCCAAACTGGCGTGCAAGGTTTTCCTTGTTGTCTTTTTCCTACTGTGGCGATCCTAACATTTTATTTTTGGATAATATGAAGTAAAGACCAACGCACGCATCTCGTTTTGCTCTTTACGAATTCGTTTGGCATTTTCGTAGTCACAGCAGTCTAAAAAAGTCATTTTGAGGGGCACCAAAGTCGTGATTCTAACGAGCTTGTTGGATTGTTTAAATTACAGAAGTGTAGTTTAAAGTGTGTTTTCTTTTCTCAGATTATCACAATAGGAATAATTTACGGAGTTTCGCGTAAAAATATGCATGACACACTACAACACCATCTAAGCACCCAGGAACATAGTCATTTAATTTGCACCATACCCTAACATCATGTATAATTGTGGATACCACAGGCTTGTACAATTGGCTCCCCAAATTGATTCGTCAGTGTTGAAACTGTGTGACATGATAAGATAACTGCTAGCAGTTTGAAGATAATCTCGTAACTTATTTCTCTGTGGCTCAGAACGTACTCCAGTTGTTAAATTTGTGATATCTGGCAGCTAATGAGAGCAAGGGCATTATCAGTTGCTAGTTGAAAATCTGTTTCATACCAGCGTACCCAAAACCAGTTGTAGCTGCCACAACGCAATTGCTGAATTTGTGTGTCTGCGACCATTTTTAACCCCCGATGCAAAAAATGCGATGTTATAAGTTTAACTGTGTATCTGTGTTTCTGTCTGTCGTAGCTCCTAAACGAATGAGCCGATTTGATTTTGTTATTTTGTCTGAATGGTGACTTGATCTATAGTGTCCTTAGCTACGATTCAAGAAAATATGTTTAACCATTTCAAGGTCATCAGCTCTTTTTTAGTTGAAGGGATGTGAGCAACTGCTACTGGTTTGATCGATTATAATGTAGTATCCTGTAACTGAAATGATATTACAATAACAGGGTAATCTTGACCTGATGCTGCAGCATCATCTGGAATCTGTAGGATAACCAACTCCTCACCAACTTACAGTCTTTTTTTTAAATTTAAAATTTAAGTTTTACTTGTTACCTTTGCAAGAGAATTGAACCATAAGGCACTGATGTGAAGTATGTGATTACTAGAATTTTTACGTTTCATTCATAATGTTGAGAGAACCTTTACATTGGTACTCGGCAGATTATGAAAATGGTCGATGCGTTGTTGTGTGTTATGAAATGCATTTTACGACACTATTCGGAACGCACCCACTCTGCCCATTAAAATCGTTGTTTTGATGTCCACTAAATTAGTTAAGAATTGTCTGTTCAGACTCACACTGCCTTACGACAAAATGCACTTATCGGATGTACGCGAAAATCAGATATGTTAGCGTATTGAAGTTTGCCATACAATTTCCACCAATATAATTATATGCTGACCGCTTGAAGTCTCGAGAGTAACAATGGATCGGAAGTTTGCTCGCTAGTTCAGAGCTTGCGGGTAGTGACAATTCTCGCGTCAAGGTCGCCCTAATAGTTTCTTCGTTTCTGGCCTACAACGTTCAAATCAGCTCTATATAGGGAGGTCGCAAACAGCGAGGCCATTACAGACGGAACCTGTAGTGCAGGTAATCTGGAACATGAAGGGTGCGGCTACAGCAATTTTTATCGTCATTTTTTCAATTATTACATTTGTACCATACTCTTTTCACTTATTTTAGACTTAAATTGTGACTAAATTGTGTTCTTATGATTTTTTTTTACCTCTGATAGTTTTTGCGTAATGTCTCGTAAACTTCAAAATTTGGATTTTACGGTTTTATGTACGCCATTAAAACCAACTGACATACCGAACTGAAATAAAGTTACAGTGAATAACGATGTTGTAGGCTACGAGGTCTCCTGTGTAAAATACAATTTTTTGTATGTTACTTTTTGTAAATTTTGATATTTGTTTAAATTATTCAATCATGTCAGCCGTATATTTGAATTTTACACATTTTTGAGCAGTGGAAGTTCATATCACTGCGTAACGTTTTCTCCCGCAATGTTTAGAATCACTGCCGTCATCTTTTCTTTTCTCCAACTTCCGCATTATCGGTAGTTTCGAGACGGTATATTTCGATAGTAGTGTCGATTTCGATATCGTCAAATTCGATATTACTAGTTTCGATACAGTGGTGTTTCCTATAGGCTACATTGCAATATTGAAACTTAGGTGGTTTCGATGATATATTACAGTGCCAATGTAATGATTTAAAAAATTATGATATAGATTTGTTTTTTTAAATTTTGTACTAGTAGTTATATATCGAACAGCCCTAGTCTGGACAATTTTAAACATGATAAAGCGAGAGCATTATAAATTGAAGCGTAGAAAAAAAGGCGACGGGTGAGAATATTATGCGCGTGCAAGTCACTGTGTTTTCTTAATAATGACGTTAGGCTTCGTATTTTGGACAAAGTGTGTGTGTGTGTGTATATATATATATATATATATATATATATATATATATATATATACATATATATATATATACATAAATGCATACATACATACACACCACGTACTGTATGAGCAGTAACTAACGTTTTCAGAATGTCATGTATACTGCCAAGTCTTAACCGCAAGGCAGTTTTGGTAGACGACAATTTCGCATAGCACTTAAGCCCACGCAAACCAAAAGGCCAGTATACGTAATGTATCATAGGGTTCGCCTGATTTTACATTATTAATTGCTAGAGACCCGGAAATGTGACGGGTTCAACGACCAGCCGGCTGGACTCCATAGTCCTGTATATAGTATGTCTTCAGCTACTTGTATATTGGCTGCTGCTCCAGTGAGTGGCCAGTTGTACATATGACAAGGTGTGGCGGGAGTCAGTGCGTGTTCTCATGCAGCTCTGCTGTTAGCTTACAGTCCTCAAGGACGAATTTATTAAACACTGACACAATCACGGAAGTTACTCTCATACACAGCAGTTCGAAATATAGTGTCTCTTCGAATGACGCGAAATTTCCGCGTCTCTGTTCATGGTCCATTAAGTAGTCCAGTGACATGTACAGTTTCGTAGTTTAGTATTTGTAGGATCGCGTTTTTATAGAGGTGTTCACAGCAAATCGCAGTTTTCCTTGTAGTACATAATATATCCGTTTTCTCCGCATTTTAATTTTTTCACGTCTGCGCCCTAAGATGCATTCCACCTCACACGTCGTTTATGTTGACCTCGCTATTTAGTTTTACAGTGGTTTCGAAAATGTTTTTACGCAAACTAATACATAGGCCTATATCAAAAATTCATTCTTACAGTTTTAACTCTTACGTATCATCGTTTGTCTCTGAGTTTTTCTGTTGCAATACACCAAACGGATTTTTAGATTTTTGGCCCTGAAATATCACATATTTTGTTGTCAAAATAAGCCAAAATGAAGCCAAATAATTTTTTACTAGAAAACGGTACATTATTTTCAAAAACGTTTTAGCAAAATTGTGTGTCGTATAACTACAGACTAAATAGTAATACAGACGTGAAATTACGTGGCGGCTCCTTTGATACGAGCGAACCTCGCCGCTTATAGGCTGCCCGAGGTTGTTGATACCAGCCCCGTGCCCCGTGTATGTTTGGCTCCTGCATGTTAATACAGGTTTCCTATTGGCCTGGCTGCCGGTTATCAGAGCAGCTGCCTCACGCTGATTGGCAGTAGGTGTTTCCGCCATATTGTTAGCCAGGGAAGCCATTTTGCTGGCGTGTGTGACTGAGTTCGCTGGCCTTCTGTATTCCTAATTATTTTGGGGTATGACTGTACACAGTCTCAAATTTTTTCAAAGCATTTGGTTAAAAATATTCGAGTAATTTGCAATTGTTTGAAATAAATGAATTAACGGCACGTTTCGTTCTCACACGCAGCGCTTCTATACTTACCGCCGCCTTCGCCAGCTCTCTCCTCTGTTGGCGTTGCCTATGGCGAACACAACTTGCTGATTTTCATTTGTCAAGGCCGTTAACTTTTTTTTTACGAAGCTAGTGTGTTGCCGACGGCAGGGTGACTGCCGGTGTACGATCAAGATATCGAACAGTGTAGATGTCTATGAATTGCCGCATTGCGTTGGTGTCTTAGCTCGAGGTGGTTACGCCATCATTCTTCTCGTGTTGACGAGGCCAGTCATATGCGCAGGCATCACTTTACCTTGGCGACATTGAAAGTAGTGTATACAAGAAATTAATAGAACTCATAGTAGCCGTCCTTGGCGGTTTAAGCTCGAGCTGCCGTTCGATATTTCCCGCATGTTGATGTGTATTGCACTTGACCAGGTTGTCTAGCACTGTTCGACGCGACGCAGGATGTTTTGACTGGCTGTTATTACCTGCGGCGAAGTGTAGTGTTGAAGGACAGTGGGTAGCGGTGATGTAACGTCGTCTAGAGCTGCAGCGCAACTATGTGCACGAGAGTACTGAAAGTTATCAGTGGCTCGCATAACCGGCTTACAACGTGCCAGTCGCATTTTTTCCTCCTTTCAAGAAGTTGTTCTGCTGGTTTGCACGCTAGGATTATAATTTATGTGCAAATAGGTAGAACTCGTAAGGGTCCCGATTTTGATGAGGGCTCTTCTACATGATTACTGAACTGTTCGAAAATTGTAGAGATAAGCATTTTTTTCCTTCCTTTCTTCAGAATCTGCCTAACATATTTACAATGCCCGGTTCTACAGGAGTAGGGGGATTTTATAAGAAAAATATTTCAGAGGAAAGCTGTTAAAAAAAAACTCGTGTAATTAACACTGCCTTGTAAACCTCCAACTTAACTAACAATGTATTTTTCCCACCCATGTAACTCAAAACAGTGTAGAGATGGTACGAAAATACTAAACGGTCTCACAGTGAACTTAACAGCAGATTTGTTTTAACAAGAAAAGGGTATGTGGATTTCCTCTTTTTAACCCAAATCCTAACTGGCAAGTGATAAATTGCTCACAGTTTAGGAACTATTTTATTAGTACTGAATTTGTACTGAGGCAGCAGACTTTTTATTTTGTACTGATTCACATTCGAAAATTAAATATGGCCGCTGTGTTTAGGGACATAGATCCTAAAAATGTACCATGTCGAAGCAATGTGTCTCGTATTTTACTGAAAAATGATTCATAGTTATATTAATTTGTTTGCCATAAAAGTATCTAATTGTGGGGTAGCATTACTTTAACGTTACAAAGAATGTAACGGCATAACCAATCGCTAGAGATGATGGTTTATCGCAGGAAAACTTGAATATTTGCTGGGTTTCAACGTACGTTCATCTTCTGGAAAGATTCTGGCTTTCGCTTGCAGACCTGTTATCCTATTTGAATGAGCCAATACGAATCCCGCTATTGAATTATTTGATGTCTGTTGTTGGTCTGCAGACAGCTACGCTGTGTCAGACATACATCATCTCATCCAGTTGTACATGTCACAAGAAACTACAGTGTTTTCAAGGGTATGTTGGTGCAAAAAATTTTCGCGACATACCACCATCTCTACTAAGTGCCTTTCAGAAGCAAAAAGTTTTCTCTCGCTCATGAAATTTCTAGATTTCGGCCGTCTTAAACAATTTTCCTTCGCAAGGAACATCTGATTTTGAAGAAAAAAATTTCGCAACAGCTTGTTTCAATACCTTACATCTGCACATCTGCAGGTCTACGTCTTGGATATTGGCAGCGCGTATTTGTGCTGAGATATCTCTCACTTGACTGTGCTAGATATTTAGAAAAAAAATGACACGTCTGTGATATGCGTAGAACCCCACGCCACGTGAGAATTAAAACTTCCAATCACTGGCCATGAAGCAGAATAACAAATGTGCACGTGAGGCCTTGGAACACACTTGTGCAGAAATCTTTTCGTGATAATGAAGTGTCCTTAGCCGTCGTTCAAGATTACCAGATGTGTCTTTTTTGAGCAGCCACATTTTTAGCATAGGCAAAAACCAAAACTCATTCGGCGAGTAGTAAGGTGGTTAACCTATGTCAGGAAGATTGTTCAGTACCGTCTTGATGAGTAATAATTAGGGACAGTAAAATTTCGTGAATTCAGTGACTTGCATGTTATAATCAACTAAGATGAATGCTCAAGCCCTGACTATTCGTCCACTAACTGCTACTCAGTGGAACAGCAGACAATAAACGAATAAACAAGGATTGAGTAAGTACAGAAAATGTATAGCATGCGTGTCATTGAATTCGCGAAAATTTCCTGCTCCTGTTAACAATGATTAGTGACCCAGAAATCTCGCAAATTCGTTTGAGAAGACGTTAGATTTTAAACTCCTGAGCACGTTAATTGCTTTCGCGAATGGGTCACTACTACTGAAACTCTTCCTCAAGAACTGTAAACCGATAGAAGACCTGAATGAAAACTCTCACAGGCTTCCTCGCTAACTTGTCATATGTACAGCTGGTCAATCTGGAACAACAGCCAATGAACACATAGCTGAAAACAGTGTGCCTGGAGTCCAGCTGGCTAGGCGTTGAACCCGAGAAATTTCCGTGTCTGTAATCATGATTAATTCGCATTTCGTTTGCAGGCGGGAGTGCGCGGAGAGGGCGGAACCTGATCCAGCGTCTGCCGTGTATTCGCAATGGACCACAACTCAACTTGTCCGCTACTGTATTTGTAAGCTGAGAATGCTGATATCACCTTTCTACACTCCTCTAGTGACCGCAGTCTCCGCAGAGTGATCGAGTTGTATCATGAACGCTCCCTTGTCGAGTCCTTCAGACCGTGTCCAGTCATTACTCTTCTTTATAGTAAACGAATAAATAAAAAATTAGAGAAAAAAACTTGTGAATAGGAGCACACATTTACTGGTAAAACTTTGCAAGTAGTAGAAAACACTCATATCTTCATACGAACAGTCTATTTATACTGTGTACGTAAAACATTACGCTGTCACTTATTTGTGATTTGATTTTATCCTATAAATTTTAAAAATAAATCTGTGAATTAAGTGAAAGTGGTTATTACATATCAATTTTAATTTTTTTTTAAGAGAACAGTTTCGCTAAGGTGAAATGACAGCTATTAACTAAAATTTATTGATTTTTAAAACTAAGATGTTTTTGAGTTTCATTATTAAAATCATGGCTACGTTAAAGCACAGAGTACGACTCTGTGCTTTATTTTAAATTTTATTTTGATAGAATTTCTCTGGCAGTCTAACCTATAGAAAAGTCCGTAGTAGGATAGTGATTAGCCCTATTTACTTTGGACGATTTAAGATGTTTTCAGATGTGTATCAGAACTAGCATACAACTGCTTACATCGTTAGGAATTCTAAATAGGCCTATGTTACATTTTCAGAAATGAGACTGTAATAAGAACTATAGGGAAAAACATTTAAATCCAGTATTTGTGATTCCCCCCCCCCCCTCTTAAGGTTGCCGCCTGGGTAGCTATATTTTGCGCATCCGAGCCCTAGATGTGCGTAAACGCATTATGCCACAGCTAGCATTCAGGCGTTCCTTCTTTTATCGGCGATATCTAGCTTCTATGAGGTGGTGACCCTATAATTTTGGTGCGGTATTAAATATGTCATGCTATATATGCATATGTAATTTTTTACATTGATGGTCAAAGTGTTCATACCAAACAATACTGCCAAACGAAGTTCGTAGGCTTTCACGGCCGTTGTCTACAGGGTCTAGGGTTCTGGGTTGTAGCCGCTTCGATGTCGCATTTCTTCCCGACGTTTCGGAAAGCATTGCATCTTCCATCTTCAAGGGTAAAGTTTGTAGTCGCAGTAACTATTTCCTTCCGGAACGTCGGGAAGAAATGAGACATTGACGCAGCTACAACCCAGAAGCCTAGACCCTGTAATACTGCAAAACACCATTTTTTTGCCGTTTTCGGCTTCAGCAGACGTCTTTTATTTTTCTGTGTGACTCTCATCACATATACTACCAACCACTGAACACTACCGTCACAGTAAAAAATAATTCTGCAACACCTGGTAAACGGACGCACAAAAATATATTAATTTTTCGTTTTTTTTTTTTGCTTCTTCGCGTTTTAAAGTGTGTGTATGTATGTCACGCTCGTTGCAGACACTATTGCTAACGTTTCTTTGTAGAATATTCGATGTCGTTACTGCTTTTAAGAAGAAACTAGTAACATTCCTTTAATGTTGTCTGTCGCAGCGCGTTAAATAGAAACTTATGAAGTAATGCGGGATGTTAGCAAAATAACTCGTCTATGCGGGTTTGTGTGTAGTGTGTTCATAGTAAAGTGAACACTTTTTGAAGCCTTGGCTGAATATTACCCTCAGTTAATGTGTATTTCTCCATCATTTGTTACAACAAAGACATTAACAGGTGATAAAAGTAAGTAAAATTAATTTTAATGTATTTCAAAAGAGTGGGCTTTTCAGTACACAATTTAGTGTAATTATTTTTGATGTTGTTGACTAAATGGGCTTCAAAAAAGCTTACTTACCTTGAATAGCACACAAATGCATACTGTATTGAACACTCCCAGGTGAAGTAGAAACAACTGAAATACTAGAACTGTAAGTTTGTATCTTAGAAGAAGATATTAGACGTAACTGCCATCATTTGTTCCCATGGTCGGCGTACGTATGACTGAGGCAGGCACTGCCAACTAGAAGATGCGAGGATGCTAGTGTCAGAGGGCCTGTCATGTTGCCGGCAGTTGTATTCACGTACACAGTGTGACAAATGTGAGCTAGGAGAGGAGGAAATAGCTATGCGCTTGTGTAAGCACAAGAAAAATTGCATGAACACAGCTATAGAGCCTGTTTACTGTTAGGTGAACACTTTTGAATACCCTCATGTCGAGAATAACACACACACACACACTGTAAAGAAAAAAATAATGTGAAACCTTTTCTTTCACTTTAATAAAGGATGAGATAATATAGGAAAAAGCCAACCAATCTCTATTACTAGAGCTACTGACCAAATGGAAACCAAACGCCTGTAGAAGTCATAAGAAGTATATTTAAACAGAATTCATATGATAGGAAAAATAATGACTTCTACAGACAAGTCAGGCAA
>PNEQ01028497.1:0-17489 GCA_003012365.1 Medauroidea extradentata
ATACGAACATAATGAATCACACATTGACGCAGTATGTAAATGGCATTTATGCAAGGTATCGGAATAATAACAATGTTACAGGAAATACTCTGCAAAATTATATGTGAACAATAATACAACTGTTAGTTACAGAAATGTCCACTCATGTTCACACTAATTATGTCGTACGTCTCAAACAATACAGTACCTCCGTTTCCAAGAGTTCCTTCCTAGACAGTTGCAACATGTGGAAATTTTTCGTCACACAGGTCTTATTACACAATACATCGTCTTAAATTGTTCACATATCCTGACGTTGACAAAGTTGTATGCAATTAGAGGGTAGCCACCCCCGCTATTTTCATAAGGGAGGAAGGTATCAACCAGACTTTTCTGCTGGTTTGAAGATCCCAATAGCATTAAGCAATGCTGAAAATATTGTATTGTTATGTCAATTAGTTTCCGATATTTTGGGAAAATACGGTTTTCAAATTGGATATTTGGGGGCACATAACTCCCTTCATATTACATTTAGGTGGATAGTGCATAACATGTTTTCATCTTCTTTTTTCGAGAGGAACACGCGAAGTTTGTCCCACTATTTAAGAAACACCGTGTGTATCAGTAGAAGATCACATGTTCACAGTGAGGCACATAATGTAGCTAATTGTGGTCTTAAAACAACTCACGACGAATGCATCTTCATTTTCGTTTTTCCAAAAATGACATGAGGGCGGCGGTACAATCTTGTCAGGGACTTCATTATAAACTGCACAAATTCATATATTCGTTTATTCGGTTTATTATTAAAACATACATGTAATGGTTGGGAAGTGTGAAAGTTAACAAACTGCAAGCTGTATGTTAGCCTGTAGTTAACGTAATACGTTCTCCTGTAAATTAGTGCTCCACATTAAAATTAAATTAAAACTGACATGTCCTATCATTTCTGAACACATTGCTGTGTTAAAATCGTACAATCATGAAGCTGCTAGTTAAAATTCTGAGGAAACACATCACACGTGAACCTTGATTAGCTACTTTCCTTTATTGTCGTAAAGTTTATTTGCAACCGGACATGCTCACGCACATATGACATTACATTCACGTGAACTGAATATTTGCTTAAGCCTAATCTTTTAAAAGTGATTAAACCCAGTCAGTAAGCATAAAACAAACACAATGTGTACAAACATTATTGAGGTACAAATAAGACTAGAAAATTATGAAAATATTATAAATATTTATGAAGCGCCTTGAAATTTGCCAGTAATGTTAGGGGTTGAGGTCATATCAATACAGTAACAAATGCTATGTTTTTTTTTTTTTTTTTTATTTCTTTAGGAGACAAATTTCTAAAATCCTAAAAATCACATTTTAGCGTTTAGCAGTTTGTATAAGTATTCAATTAAAATGTAAATAAAAGCCATAGATCTTTGAATTACAGTAATGCCGGCGATATACGAAAATGAATTTTCCCTCCTTGCACAGTTGAAAGGTGGAGTCTTATCCAGAAATTATTTATGAATATTTATGTAACTATCATCCTGAAGAGAAAACCATATACATCTAGACTGGGTCGATTGATAGCGAGAATTCATTTAAAACACAATTCCCCCCTCGTTGCCTCTTTTGGTTCGAATTACCAAAAATTAAACGAAAAAATATTTCGATTTGTTATGCCATACCTAGATAAAGCTATTTGTATCAAACACCTTGAAGCGGAATTCTCAATAGAGCTTCGCGGCGCGGCGCGGCCGACGTCAATGGATGCCGGGCGCTTGAGAAGCTAATCCAAAATTCAGCGACCAAATATCGCCGGCGATCGTCAATGCAGTTTTGTTCAGCACTTAAGAAATATAAATATAGACTGTATATGTATTGCAAAGACAGAGACAAAAATATTCTGTAAATTATAGTTCGTCCTATATGCAAATTATAATTACTATAAAATCATTAGTATGAAATTAAATATCGACACTTTTTTTGACACAACACCGAACACAATATCAAATAACAGTTAATCTGAAAGTTAGAATACAATCATGTAGGCTAACTTATCAAAATTTATGAAAATAAAACGTAAACAGGTAATATTTATTTAAGTAAACTATATATATTTAAAAACTACGTATCTTCTGTTAAAGATGGCGGCTTCAATGTTTACATAACTTTCCTTCTTTTTTTCACCTCAGTGCCCGACGCCGCCAAATCCAAATTCTGCGATGGCTCCAATGCTCGTGACGCTCTCTGCTGGTGTCAACTTTCTGACTGGCTAATACTCTTAGCGCAGCGTTGCAAAGCTCTACTGTGAATTTTGCTTTACAAATCTGAATGGTTTGCTTGTATGCGAACATTGAAAAATAGATATTGCATTGGAACTACTGCTATAACAGAAGGGTTTCTTGAAATTTAAACATACAAAAATTTTTAAAATTACGACAATGATATTTAAAAAAGTGTTCAGTAGCATGAAATTATTGAAAGTCGATGTAAACATATTATTTGTAAAGAACAGTATGACGTACTGCAACCAAAAGATGAGCGACAGAATCGTATCGTAGGTTTATGGTGGTGATGAAGTTAGTTCTAAAATAACCCCGATTAATTATTTAAACGAAAAAACCTAAAAGATATTTCTTAAAGTAAAAATGTAAAAAAAATTAACGAAAATAAATATGTTTTGAACAAAATTCAAATATTGGAATTGTCCTCTGTCGAATGAAACAATCGTACCGAAGCAAATGTTTTCAGGAATGTTGCGGATGCAAAATCCGTCGCTGCTGCACTCTATAAGCGACTCGAATAACTCCATTTCAAGAAACACGATTTTACCCGAAGTTTAATTAACAGAGAAGAGAATACAAAATAAAGGAATGGAATTTTTGATAAATATATTTTAGGGCAAGTGACTTTAGGCCAAATGACTTTTAGGGCAAGTGACTTTTAGGGCAAGTGACTCTTAGGGCAAGTGACTCTTAGGGCAAGTGACTTTTAGGGCAAGTGACTTTTAGGGCAAGTGACGTTTAGGGCAAGTGACTTTTATGCTGAGTGACTTTTAGGCCGAATGACTTTTAGGACGAGTGCCTCTTAGGCCGAGTGCCTCTTAGGCCGAGTGCCTCTTAGGCCGAGTGCCTCTTAGGCCGAGTGCCTCTTAGGCCGAGTGCCTCTTAGGCCGAGTGAATTTTAGGCCATGTGACTTTTAGGCCAAATGATGTTTAGGGCAAATTAATTTTATGGCGAGTGACTTTTAGGCGAGTGACTTGTAGGCCAAGTGACTTTTAGGGCAAATGAAGTTTAGGCCAAGTGACTGTTAGGGCAAGTGACTTTAGGTCAAGTGACTTTTAGGGCAAGTGACGTTTAGGCCAACTGACTGTTAGGTCAAGTGACTTTTAGGTCAAGTGACATTTAGGCCAAGTGACATTTAGGCCAAGTGACATTTAGGCCAAGTGACTGTTAGGCCAAGTGACTTTTAGGTCAAGTGACTTTTAGGTCAAGTGACTTTTAGGTCAAGTGACGTTTAGGCCAAATGACTTTTAGGGCAAGTGGCGTTTAGGTGAAGTGACGTTTAGGCCAAGTGACGTTTAGGCCAAGTGACTTTTAGGGTAAATGACTTTTAGGGCAAGTGACTTTTAGGGCAAGTGACGTTTAGGCCATGTGATGCTTAGGGCAAGTGACTGTAGGACAGTATTGAAATTTTAGGGCATATGACTTTAGGGCAAATGGTTTTTAGGGCAAATGGCTTTAGGGCAAATGGTTTTTAGGGCAAATGACGCGCTTCGGGTACACCGACGTGGTGAGGGGTTGAATCTGCAGGTTCCTGCACCACTGCTTCTATGTCCGCCCCATGCCTGTTGTCCGTCAGGATAGATCTGTGGTAGCCCCACCTGGTAAAGCACTCCCTCTCCAGGAGCGTACTCACTGTGCTTGCCCTTACGTTGCTGACCGGGAATGCCTCCACCCACCAGCTCATCAGGTCAGCGACAACCACCAGGAACTTCTTCCGCCTCGGTGTCCATGGGTAGGGTCCCATCACGTCCACTGCCAGGTCTTGAAACACATCTAGCAGCCTGTGGGGTTGTTGTTCTTCCACTCCCTCTGTTCTCTGGGCTTTCCGCGTTCTGGGATTGTTCGCAGGAGTGAACATACGCCTGCACGTCCGTCGCTATCCCTGGCCAATGGAAGTGTTCGTGCACGTGCCTGCCGGTCTGCACCGCTCCGGGGTGGCCCGCCCCCTCGTTGTCATGTGCATAGCGTAGTACGCTTGCCAGGGCTTCCGGGGGTACATAGGTTCGCCACCCATCCAAGTTCCCCGGCAGTCGGGCCTGTAGGACGTCATCGGCTACCCTCGTGTTCGAGTGTGCACCTTCTGCGCATGCTTGGCGGCCTTGGGTGACGTCACTTGTGCTCTCCGCACCTCCCGCTCCAGTTCCACCCACGTGCCCCCTGGTGGGGTCGGTCCATCCCCAATCGCCTGCAGGACCAATGTATCACGTCTTCTCGCCGCGCCGTTTCCTCTCTGACGGATGGGCACAGCGTCTCCCAATCTTCCACCTCCAGTGGCATTGTTTCATCTACCGGGTCACGGGATAGTGCGTCTGGTAGCTCATTGTTCCTACCTGCAACGTGTTCGACGGTGTAGTCAAAGGATTGCAGCAACAGTGCCCACCTAACCAACTTGCCTCGAGGGCCCTGCATAGTGTCCAGCCAGGTTAAACACTGATTGTCCGTGCACAGGGTGAATTGTTGTCCTTCTAGGTATGGTCTGGATTTGCGCAGGGCCCACACTACCGCCAAACACTCCCGCTCGTTACTGTGGTAGCGTTGCTGGGCATGTGTGAATTTCACGCTCCCGTAGTCAATGATAAGTCTCTCCCCCTCCTCCTTTAGCTGATAACAACACTGCCCCAGCTCCTGTCAAACTCGCGTCTCTTTCTGGAAGTACAGTTGGCGCTCGGCATCTACGCGTGACAACATGTGGCACCCTGCAAACCTATGTTTCAGTTCTTCAAACGCTCGTGCGCATTCCTCGGTCCACCGGAATTTCCGGTGCTGGGACAACATCTCCGTCAGAGGCACACACATTTCCGCGAAGTGGGGCACATACTTCCGCAATCCAATTCGCCAGCCCAATGAATTTCTGTAACTGCTTCCGCGTGCGTGGCGGCTCCCATTTTCTAATCTTCGCCAGATGATGTGGGTGTGCGTAGTTGCCCTCCTCACATACTATGTGACCCAGGAACTCTACACTTCGCTTTCCTATGTGACACTTTGCCGGGGATACCACGAGTTCATGCGTGGCAAGTCGTTCTAGGACGCGACCCACGTGTTGTATGTGCTTGTCCCACGAGTCCGACCAGATGATGATGTCGTCAAGGTATGCGGTTACAAAGTCTCCAATCAGTCCCGAGAGCACTCGTACCATGATGTCCTGAAACATCGCGGGGGCACACTTCAGCCTGAACGGCATTGCCCTGAATTGAAAACGACCACCATCCGGCATCGTAAATGCGGTCTTCTCCCTGTCCCTAGGGTGTATCAGCACCTGCCAATACCCTGACTTAAGGTCTAGGGTGGAAAACACTTTCCGTTTCCTTAGTCCCGCCAGAGCGTCGTCCACACTGATCTGCGGGGGTGGGGCTGATTGCATCACCGCATTCAGTGGGCGGAAGTCTACACAGAATCTAAGGGACCCGTCCTTCTTTGGTACCAAGACTATGTGTGCATTAAAGTTACTTTGCGTGGGCTTGATATTCCCTTCAGACAGCATCTCCACTACTTGCTCGCGAATCACCTTCCTCTCCCGGAAACCATACTGCCTAGGGCCTGTTTACACGGGGGTCTCTCACTCTATTGGGATATGGTGTTCAGCAGCAGCAGTGGCATGCAACAAGTCTGAAAAAGCGATCACGCCCGCGAACTCTTGCACCACTTCATCCATGCGGGCCTGGAACTCGGTTGGGACCTCGTGTTCTAAGTCCGCCAAGGTCACTCTCTTATGATAAATTGGTTTGGACTCACCCTTTGCGTAGAAGGTTCGACGGTTTCCACTTCCCAGGTGTAGGCGTCGTTTTGCGACCTCGATCACCGCCTCCTGCTGTGCCAGCTATGGCTGTCCCGGCACCACGTCCTACAGCAGGTCGTCCACGATGATCGCCGTCGTGGTAGTTGACATGTCCTGCAGCTTAATCTTGACCTCTGCCATGCCCAAGGTCGCGCATGACCGTCCTCAGGCGGCAAGGTAAAGGGTCTCAATGTTTGGCCGCACCTCCTGCTCCTCCACGAACTCTATGCTGACGGTGTGGGATGCGGCCATGTCAACCAGGGCTGTGACATCGCGATCGTTGACGCGGGCCAGGATACGCAGCAGGCAGTTCGCTTTGGTCGACATCTGGCCCAGGTGTGGGGCACTGCGTGATACAGGCGGGTCTACAGGAGATCCTCACGCTGGGAACGTCCCCTCACTCCCTATTTCCCGGTGGCAGTCCCTGTACGTTGCGCACAGGGCAGTCCCTGTGCCACTGTTGCACGTCCTTCTCACACGTTCTACACTGGGGAGGTTCGTTTTGGCCCCGCGGAGCTCCGGGATTGGGTGGTGCTTCGATTTGCCTCAGTCTCTGGTTGGTTTCGCTCGTATAGTTGTGCTCCTTGTGCGATGTCACCGCACGCACCAGGTGGTTCAGTCCTCTTTCCGCAGCCAGCGCCTTGTCTACGAACTCCGTCACGTCGTCCCCAGGTCGCGGTCTCATGAACGGCTGCAGTGGTGCTAGTAGGAACCTGGCGATAACTGGCAACGCCTGCTTACCGTCTGCCCCCGGTGCAATGTGCCGGAACAGGTGTATTTTCCGCGCTATGAACTTCTCCGCGGTTTTGCCCTCTCACTGTTGCCTTCCGTAAAACTCCGCCGTGCAGCTCTCTACCGCCTGCTCCCTCGCGCCTGCTCCCTCGCGAACCTGGCCCGGAGGCCCACGGATAGCTCTTCCCATGTCGCATACGGTCCGCCCCAGACATACCACCACTCGCGGGCTCCCCCTCGTAGCTGTCGATGCACAGTCTCGGGCCGTTTCTCCACCGGTACTCCATACCTGTGTAAACGCTCCGTGCAGCAGTCCGTGAATCTGTCCGGGTCGTCCAGAAACGTTCCGCTAAACTTCGGTAGCGACACATTTTGTGGAGGGGAGGGGACGGACCATGAGCCCATTCCGTTCCCGTGTCTCCGTCGCGTCACTTCGCGGTTCCGGCTTCTCTGGTGTCGACATTCTTACCGGCCTCGCTGCATATGCCCTCCTGACACACTGCTCGCACGCAAACACTCCGTCCCCGAATGATGTTAGTTCGCCCGCTGTCGCGCAAGTCCTGTGACGGGCCGTCCCGCATGTCACAAATGTAAACACTTCCCCGGATCGTCCCGTGCACTGTTCTGCCTCCTATCTTAACCAGCTCGTTCCCCCCTCGCTCCCTCTCACTCAGTCCCTCTGTTTTCACGATCTGCCCACATGTCGTACACGTGCACTCTACAGTCCCGAACATAGCTTGTACAGTGGGGCCTACGTTCCCCGGCCACGCGCACTTCATACACTCTTCCCCTACCCACATTATTTTACTTTCGGGCACGCCCATACACTTAGCACAGTACCTGGTGTTGTTCGATTCGTTTCCTGCCGCCACGTGGTCGGTTCCCGTTGTCGTGCATCCTCCAAGATGGCGGGCGGAAGTGCGCTCACCCACGTGGTTCTGGTCGGCTTGATCTCAATGAAAATTCACTTGCAGAAGCGTTTGGCGCCAACTGACACTGTTTGGTTCCTGAGGGTGATAAACTACGTAGGTATTAATGTAAATGGGCGCCACTCAACTATTGCCCGGCTGAGTCGGGGAGACACGAGATATCTCAGGGCGTACAGAGGCCGTGAAGCACTCCTCAGGATGGTGTCGCTGATACTTACACTCTTCCGCTCACTGTAGGCCAGGAGCACGCCTCAACGCGCTGCAAATGAACAAAATTAGCTACTCGAAATAACGAGATACTTCTTAGTTTCACTCTTTTACTCGACCACGTGTTTAGTTTACACTAGACTATACACACACTTGCAACTTGGCCGTAACTCTTTCCCCGTGTTCTCCTCTACTTAACTTTAATACAGAAAATTACATAATTAATCTGGAGTTCTCAAAATTGAAGTGACCACTGACCACGTGGTCATGCTAACCAAATGCCTCTGCTGGCGGCTAAGTACACCTATCCCTCATTTAGCACGACTTCAAGCTGCGCGAATTTAATTACCACGACCAAAATTTTACTGTCCGATTTTCTATTAACACGAGTTTAATTTCAATAAACGCGAAATAGTTCAGCGACCTTTGTTGCGGGCGCAGTTTGTAAGAAGCTGCGTCTTTTTGTACACCCCTGAGCGCGCGTGCCATCCTGGCATGACGTCTTACGGCCTGGTTGAAAACTAACAGCTGTGCGCGGCCGGCTGGCCGCAGCACCTGTGGTTCAGTATCACCATGGCTTCCAAGCGTAGTGCTACATCGGCTTGTTCCGGTGATCCAGTGAAGAAGCGCAAAACAATCTCTCTCGAGACCAAGCTTGAAGTGTTACAGCGGGCAGACGCTCATGGAGGACATACTTATATTGGTCGCTATTAGGTTTAAGTGAATCGACTGTGCGAACAATCATAAAATATAGGAATATTATTGAAAGTTTGTGCACATCGGATGCAGTTGGCTCTAGCGGCAACATTTTCGGCATTCGGTATAGGAACAGAAGTGAGCACATGATTCATATGGAAAGATTGTTAAATGAATGGTGCAACGAAAAAAATCACTGGCGAGACAGAACAGGTGTCAACCAAGCAGTGATATGCGAAAAAGCATTGCTAATTTTTGATAAATTGAAAAGCAAGTATCCAGACAGTGATAAAAATTTTACTGCAAGTAATGGGTGGATTGAAAAGTACGTCGACAGATACAATCTGCATTCTATAAAGAAGAAAGGGGAGGCAGCAAGTGCATATTAAAACGCAGCTACAAACTTCCCAGCCGTAATTGAAGATGTCATCGTAGGAGGAGAGTACAGTCCGCAACAAGTGTACAACGCAGACTAAACCGGCCTCTATTGGAAGAAAATGCCAGATAGGACGTATATTTCCAAAGAAGAGAAATCAGCACCAGGCTTTAAAATTTCAAAAGACCATTTTACACTTTTGCTAGGTAACAATGCATCTGGCGACCATAAATTGAAGCCACTTTTAGTTTATCATTTGGAAAATCCATGGGCACTGAAAGGATTTTCCAAGAGCCATTTACCAGTAATTTGGAAATCTAATCGGAAAGGCTGGATCACAATGGCTATTTTCAGCGACTGGTTTCGGAACCATTTTGTACCTGCAGTAACTGCATACAACAAGAGACACAATCTCGACCATAAAGCATTATTAATATTGGATGATGCACCTGGCCATCTGACGGAATCAGACCACATGTTTGAAAATATCAAGGTTATCTTTTTACCGAAGAACACAACGTCGTCGTTGTAACCCATGGATCAGGGGATTATTTCCACTTTGAAAGCCTACTATCTCCGACGGACATTTCGTCAACTTATCTCGGCAACTGACGGGGATGAAAAGCCGACTATCAAAGAATTCTGGAAATCGTACAATATTAAGCATGCAATCGACAACATTGCTGTGTGTTGGGAAGAAATTACGCAGTCAAGTCTTTGTGGAGTGGGGAAGAAAATTTGCCCCTTTTTTACCCAAGAATTCAAGGGACTTGAGCCTGTCGATGATCATCTGGAAGATGTTACAGTTGATATTTTAGCCATGGGGCATGGTCTGAGATTTAATGAGCTCGATTCAAATGATATTCAGGATCTGTTGGAATCACATTCTGTCGAGTTAACAGCAGAAGAAATTGTTGAAAACGACGAGGAGCTGTGTTCTACACCACAACAAGAGGAAGAAGACGTAATTGCACCCAGAAAAGAGTTTGAAAAGAAAGAAATTTCAAAATTCTTCAGTTTGATAAATGAAGCATTTTCAGTTCTGCGTGAAAATGATCTGAATGAAGAAAGTAGAAATGCTGTTATTCAAGGGATGAAGTGGGAGTGTGAGGTTTATAAAAATTTGTTAGAGCAAAAGAAACCAAAACAAATGAAGCTGGACACATTTTTTAAAGCAACAAACAATGAGTCTACTGGCAGTAATCAGGGAAGTGTTTAGGCCATTCAAAACTTTAACAATGTGTTAATTTTATAACACAAAAGCTATTAATTTTTACCGCAAAAGCTAATGAATGTGTTTTTTTAAAATTAAAGTTGTGTGTTAGTATGTTAAAGTAGGCCTAAAAGTTTCATATTATAGACGTAGTTTCTGTTTGTAATTTCAATACTTTTTTACGAGTAAAAAAACAGCTAAACAAATTTCCAGAGGTGTGTATTGATAGATATTTTTGACGAGTGTTCGGGAAAATTATAATGATACGTCTTGTGGCGATGTGTTGCGCCAATAAACGGCGAGCGCGGGAATAGTCACGTACGTACTTTGAAGGTCAACTACCTCGCGCTCGCTGCACGCTGCGGAACAGCTGCGCGCTGCGGAACAGCTGACCTTTTCAGGAAGTTAACAATTTCAAGACAAGCCATCACATTTAACATAATTTTGGTAAGTTATAAACTTATGAAATTCTTTAACCTGGTTTATTTCATGGTGTTTTGATGACGCAATTTGTGAAAAAAAGTAGTATATATGCAATTTGGAGCGCAAAAAAAAAATAGCGCATTTTTTATATTAAAAAGTTCTCCAGATAGTGCGATTTCAATTTGCGCACACATTTTGTGGAACGAATTAGTCGCGTTGGGCGAGGGATTGGTGTATTATATTTATGAACGAATCAAACAAAACAGAATGCTGATCACATTAATGGTGTGTGCGAGGGAGGTAACGATGCAAAAGCTTCCGGATAAACTTACTAACAAACAGAATGAATGATGATCATTTGAAGACAAAAATGTAGGCTCCTTCACAAAAACACAACCGGCCGCACTGCAAGCTAGAGAGCAACTAGGGTGAGAGGTGCGCGCGCTGGCCACACGTCATGCGTGCTGGAAGCGCTAGCATCCCTCATGGCCACACTCAAAATACATTTACCATAAATAATTATTATGATTAATTCTAGTCTCATTTGTTTGTTTTAAGATTGCTGTTATTATAATCTACATTAAAACTGTATAGTTATTTCCAGGCATACTCTCGTTGCTATCGCACTTCTCCCCCCCCCCCCCCCCCCCCCCCCCATCTAATGACACATGTCGGCGGTTCAGGCTTTGGTCTCGGGCCTGAGGAGGTACGACGTCAAAACATTTAACTTTTTTCCATTAAAAGTGCTCTTCCTACTGTCAACAATACTAAAAGATTATTTTTATGTACGAATGTTTCAGTGAGAGGAAGTGGGGACGTTTACTGCCGTGTTCTTAAATCATAATGTTTTTGATAAGCCAGTTTAGAAAATATACAGATTTAAAATTGTGTCCCTCAGCCTGTCAAGGTTACTTATATTTCAGTCTGGTGTTTGATATGATTACTCTATGAGGGATCATTCTAACAGGATCAAGTGAATATGCAATCGTATGAACAAAAATACAAGGGAAATATCAGTTTATAGATAAATTCTCAGCTTCCAGTCAATTAATTCCAACCTATACAATCACATGTTTTGCCGTAAGGTAAAAGAATATTTCTTAGTATAAATATTTCTGTTTGAGTTCTTTATCAATATTCTACCAATATGCTCATTATATATATTCTTTTTCGGTCTCACGTTACACAGAAATAAAGTTATGTATGCAATTCCTTCGTAAATATTTTTAGTCAAAATGCATTTATTTTATCGACTTTTCAAGATGGTGCATTAACATAAAAAATTATACATTTGTTCTCAACTTATACAACAATAAGATATTACATTTAAAAATGATACAGTATCTATGCAAGAATTATGAATTTAATTGCAAACATTTTATTTGAAGTGTCAAAGCATACCGAAGAAGATGAGTACAGATATTTTGTATCAACACTGACACTTCTAGTTAAGAGGGAGTTAGTTATAGATTTTGGTTAGCGTTGAACATCGAGATCTTTAGCGCTGGTGAGGGATGACTTGAGGTAAGTATGAAGTAGCACCGGAATGAAAAGGTGGGGAAAACGGGAGATCACCGAGTTAACCCGCCAACCAACGTGATGATTCTCACATGCGAAAATCCGGGGACTGACTCCGCTGGGAGTTGAACCCGCATCACATTGGTGGGAGGTGAATGGTCTGACCATTCTACCACCTCAGCCTCTTGTAGTTAAGAGTGAAATTCGTTGGTACATATTACCATTGAGTAAAGATTAGACTAGAGTGGACTTCGCTAGTATAAATTCTCGGAGTAGTTTCCGAGGTAAACACGTATAGTTCATCGGTTTGACACCACGTCACGCATCCGTTTCTTGGTTACATCACGCTGCGGCTTGCAGTGCTGTCACGGTCATCATCTACCGTCTCTCTCTGTCACAGTCCCTCTGTCGCTCCAGGGACAAACCAGTTTTTGAGGGTGGGAGGGAATGGCACGAGACCTTGCTTGCCTCCTCGGAGTTGCCGCCAATACCCCCTTGTCACAGACGACTCCCTCGGTCCGCGCTCCAGGGCCAACGCCAGTTGGGACACAGCAGCTCGTAGCTGTAATCCGCGAGGAAAATTGATTTCTCATACAACATTACCGTACATTTATTTTTAAATATCGAAAGTAATATATCTTTCCAGATATTTTATTTTTCAATTTAAAAAGTAAACCCACTAAAACATATAGAATACGAAGGGGAGAAATATCACTACACCTTGTACATGTAGCACATACATTTATAATCTAAAGGTTTGAAACCTTATGATTTTATGTATGGTTGCATGTAGGTAATAACACTACAGTCGGTGTTCAGATAACTCAACGTATTTCTATGCTAAAATGTATAATTATGCAATACAGCGAGTGTAATTATATTTTTCGCAAAGCAAATAACGCTGTTATCAACATAGTGTAGGCATGTAGTACCAAACCGTATTGTTCTGGCTATGTCCTAACAATTTTAACGTATTTACCTCAGTTATATACCTCAGTTATATCTCCGCATCAAATATAACGAGGCCTTTCATTTTCATTTTATTCTATAATGCTCATAGCTTTCAACACACGCTGCATTCAGTCATTTGCCTTAAACAGCCTAGTCACAGGATATATAAGGAAATTTCCCTTATAAATTCCAGGGCTTAGTATTCCTAGAGTAAAGAAAATGACAGTTGATATTGCTGTCACTTATCAAACAACGAAGATGTACGATGTGTTAACGCTGTGAAAATTCCTCAAACAACAGTGCTTGAGTTTTACTTCGTAATACTGTTTTGTCTTCTTCCTAGGTAGAATCTTGCGGGGGGGACATTGTATCTTTACACATGTACCAAACACTGCTCAATTTTTCGTATTTAAAAGAATCCCGCAAATAAATATATTCTAGATTTTATTGTTTAAGTGTGAAAACGTGTTAGATTTACCGTGTTACTGGTTTCAGTTCGTACGTACAGTAAGAACTATTCTGTTAATATAAATTAAATAATTCACAGTGAAAATAAAAGCACTGAGACACTTCAGAATACAACAACACAGGAAAAAAAAATTTGTGTGTAGTCAAAATTATTAATAATTTCACTCTAGCATCCTTAATAACCAACAGTTGAGATAACCTCAGTTCATTATATTATTGTTTTACATATTATACACAACAGCAAAATCAAAGTATTTTACGATAATTATGTAATTTAATAAACTAGTGTGTGACACAGTGCTAGACATAGTAACATTTAAAACTGAGATACAGCAATATTATATTATGCTAATTTTATATTTGCTATTCACGATAAAATAAGCACTTTCGAAGTTTTAAGGAAGATATTTTCCTACATAAACATAAAAGTGTAATAAATATACAGTACAGACTCCACTATATTCAAAGTCTATAGTTTGAGGGGCAAAAGAGAAATTTTGTTATTATTATTAACATGACAATTTTCGAAAGTCCTCACTGTACTTTAAGGCAGACTGAACTGCGTTGCGGCACGTCATAATGCAACTCGAAGTGGTTTATCCAAAACATTTTCTCTCTGCGGAAATATTTATTTCTCGGGAAATTGACTAGAAGCATTATACAGAACTAACGAACGTGTTATAAAGGTAACTCATCTGTAGCCTGTGGCTATCTTATATTAGTCAAAAATATTTTGTTTGCAGAACCGTGAAGACTACGAACAAAATAATGCGATGACAAGCAGGGATTTTTACAAGAGCTTTTACAAAAAATACATAACATTTAGGTGTGTTATGAAATGCAAATTAACTCCCTTGTGTAATCCGTGCTCGGAGACAAAATTAGAAAACAGATTATTATAACTCTAGAAACTAATATTTTTTTTTTTATTAATATCTCTAGCTAAATGTCGAAATTTTCTATATTCACTATAAACATTGTGAGAGAATATAACAGTGTTAAGATGTTTATTATCAACATAGGTACCTGAAATACAGCAGAAGTAAGTTCTTCTTTACTCATGTGATTTGTTTAAAGTTATACGTGCAGTTCTATTTTTGACAGATCAGTTTTTCTTTTATTTAGTGTTAAATTTATTTGACTTGCTTGCTTGAAAAAAGAATACAGTTAGTGTATGTGCAGATTTTTCTTGCTCTGTTGCTAGAAAAAGCTAGAAAATAACATGCTTCATTCTTGTCAATATCAATAAGAACAAATTGCAATTTAACTTTGACAGAACGTGTGTTGTGAAAATTATATTTATCAGTCTGTCACACTTCACAAATTACTATAGTACTTTTACAAACATATATTTTAGAATTTTTCCACAAAAAATAAATTTTCTAATAACAAAAAACTTTGTTTTACAATCAGTTGTTTGGATAAGACTTTTAGTGGGGTGGGATAGCTGAAAATCATGTCAAAACATTTCACATCTGGCAACCAATGCGCCCCTTTGGATTCAGATAGCACACGGTTAAAAGAGTCTAAAAAGCCCGGGACACAAATTTTTTAGGCCCCCCAGCGGTGTTGATGACGTAATCAATATGGCCGTCGAAGTTTTGTGACACGCTTCGACATTTCGCTATATAACTAGTTTTTGATATTGATATTAGCAAATATTGTTAGTGATTATTGATCTGGAGAAAACACGCTTTCCAAGAGTATATTTTACAGCAATGTCGAAATTATTAATATCAGAAATATTTTTAACTTTATAAACATTTTGGTCTCTAACTCTTATTTTTTCTAAACATTTCGCTAAATAATTTGGAATCTGTTACATCTAGCTGAAAATTTACGCTATATTTTTTTGTTCGTTCGAAAATTTCCTTTAAAATGGTATAATGACAACTATTTTATCACAAACTATGTCTGAAAATTTGCGAAAACAATGTAGCACTACATAGCATTGTCAAATACACTAATGTTAGCCACAATATCCAAATAAAAGAATACCTCACTGTCATATGCAGTGGTTTCCAAATGATTAATATAAATTCACTTGTGATTATCGATCACTGTCGGAGCACTGTCCTTCACATTCACAAAGTTTCGTACAACGTATTCCAATTTTAACACATTTACAAGATGTGCATCGCTTGCGGCAAGTACAGGAGGTAAGTTGTACACAGTGTTTTGACACTTCTGGAATAGTTGTCCACATGGGTCTGTATGATCCTTCTGATGTTACCATCCATCCCCACTTGGTTGGCGAAGGTATTGTGTATTGTGCAACGAGACTGTTGCTCCAAATTCTTGCTCGGAGAGTAGCTCGTTTGATGTGTTGTGTTAGAGCATCTGCTGTAGGGGGTATGTTTTCGATTGCTCGATTCTTTCTTGTAAATAATACTCGTCTGAAGTCATTGATGCTCTGAAGATCTGATGCTTGATCATAAAGCAGAATAACAAATCGCTGCAACAGATCATGACATTCACCATCAATATCAGAGGTGCCTGTACAGAGCTGATGCCATACGAAATCAATTTTACGAAATGACATCCAGACCTTCCAAGCTGTCTTCTTGCCAATGCCACAAAATGTGGAAACTGTGTCGCAACCAGTTACAGAATGAAAAGCCAACAAATTGCTGCAAATTTCATGTGAGAGTTTGGCACAAATCTCATGAACTGGAATGAATTTCCTATAGTTCCCAAAACCATACTCGACCCATAGTTCATCAATGCATTGTATTTTTTGGAACAGTGATATTGAAATAACTACTACATCTGAGTCTACAGTTCATATTAAGAGGCGCGTATGTCCACTTTCTACTGCATGCTTGACATGGAGAAATAGGCGGCCATCTGCTTCTTCGTGCGAGGTAGGAGAAATGCTTGATACATCTGAGCGGGCTCCCGCCGGGTTTTGAGTATTTTGAGTTTTTCTATTTCCTTTAAGGGGGGCTTCTTCTTCAATTTTGAGTTTTGGGGGGAGTCTTTTCACCCTTCCTTCTTGTGAGTGACTTGTGGTTAGCGTGAAGGGAATTGTTTAGGAGTTGGGTTGCCCTGGTTGATGGTGCTGGCTTCCCCCCGCCCACCCCGCTCCTTTCTTCCACTGGCCATGGTGGAGAGCGGCCTGGGGTTGGGGGGGGAGGCTAATTCCGCCGACCGGCGGTAGGGGCGCGCGGGTGGAGGCGAGCGCTGCTCGCATCGGGGAGAAGGCATTTTAAGGCCAGCGTTCGATGGGAGAGGTGCTTGTACCGAAGAGTTGTCACGAAGGGTTGTGGTATCCTGTTGGTCGCCGATGTGCGTAAGACGCAACACGAAACTTGAGAGGGTTCGTCTTGCAATTGTACGTGTGTACTTCCTATACTGCCCGAGGTGGTTGGTGAGTTAAATAGACAGGTTGATTTAGCTGGTGCAGAAGAGGCCCTAACAAACATTTTTCGGGTGCGCGACTTCGCACCGCGCGGCACCGCTGGAGGGGGATTAAGCTCTACGAGGTAGTAGCGCTGGTGTAACAGGAATTTCTGTGAAATGGATGGGTTGCCAGGTTTTCTCCGTTACGGGAGATCGGCGAGAGTGGTGATCTTCGCATTTGAATATTGAGTTAATGTACACGTTGGCAGGGAGATTATATTAGGAAGAATGGACGAGGGGCGCTTCGTGCGCAGAGGATAAAGGGAGACTCGGAAATAGTGTCTGCGTTTCCGTTGTGCATTGACCTACCTTTGATAGATGTATTTGGAAGCATTGGTGCGTGTTGGTAATTGTATTGTCATTGTCAGAGTTTTGAAGTGATACTCGCAAAACAAGGAACTGACATTTTCTAATATTGAGTGTAAAGAGCGTTGTAGCGAGTCGTGCATTCGCTTCGAAGTGTTATAAACATTTGCAATGTGGGATAAGGTTGTACGAATATTGTATCTGGAGTGCTTAAAATGTCAATAC
>PNEQ01028503.1:0-20650 GCA_003012365.1 Medauroidea extradentata
ATCCAGTATCTGTTCCTTATAAACACCTACCTGACTTCTCCTGCTTCTAGCTGACTAGGTGTATATAAATATCACAAGTCTATAACCCTGGTAAATACTTAACCCATAATCCTAGCCTTGTGACCTTTATAGATGGATCCTGGGCACCACTGGGTGCGTCTCTTCTCTGCCGACAATCATCCCGTATATGTCCTTTATAAACACCTACCTGACTTCTCCTGCTTCTAGCTGACTAGGTGTATATAAATATCATAAGTCTATAACCCTGGTAAATACTTAACCCATAATCCTAGCCTTGTGACCTTCATAGATGGATCCTGGGCACTGCTGGGTGCGTCTCTTCTCCGCCGACAATCATCCAGTATCTGTTCCTTATAAACACCTACCTGACTTCTCCTGCTTCTAGCTGACTAGGTGTATATAAATATCACAAGTCTATAACCCTGGCAAATACTTAGCCCATAATCCTAGCCTTGTGACCTTTATAGATGGATCCTGGGCACTGCTGGGTGCGTCTCTTCTCCGCCGACAATCATCCAGTATCTGTTCCTTATAAACACCTACCTGTCTTCTCCTGCTTCTAGCTGACTAGGTGTAGACAAATATCACAAGTCTATAACCCTGGTAAATACTTAACCCATAATCCTAGCCTTGTGACCTTCATAGATGGATCCTGGGCACTGCTGGGTGCGTCTCTTCTCTGCCGACAATCATCCCGTATATGTCCTTTATAAACACCTACCTGACTTCTCCTGCTTCTAGCTGACTAGGTGTATATAAATATCACAAGTCTATAACCCTGGTAAATACTTAGCCCATAATCCTAGCCTTGTGACCTTCATAGATGGATCCTGGACACTGCTGGGTGCGTCTCTTCTCCGCCGACAATCATCCAGTATCTGTTCCTTATAAACACCTACCTGACTTCTCCTGCTTCTAGCTGACTAGGTGTAGACAAATATCACAAGTCTATAACCCTGGTAAATACTTAACCCGTAATCCTAGCCTTGTGACCTTCATAGATGGATCCTGGGCACTGCAATGCTGAGTGCGTCTCTTCTCCGCCGACAATCATCCAGTATCTGTTCCTTATAAACACCTACCTGACTTCTCCTGATTCTAGCTGACTAGGTGTAGACAAATATCACAGGTCTATAACCCTGGCAAATATTTAACCCATAATCCTAGCCTTGTGACCTTCATAGATGGATCCTGGGCACCGCTTGGTGCGTCTCTTCTACAATACACCAAATGGATTTTTAGATTTTTGCTCTTGAATTATCACATATTTAGTTGTCAAAATAAGCCAAAATGAAGCGAAATAATTTATTTTTCTAGCAATCGGTACATTTAAAATAAAACGCTCTGTCAAATTTGTGTGTCGTACGACTATACAGTGTCTAAAATCTCTTTAAAGCACTTTGTTAAAAATTATTTCAGATATTAGCAATTGTTTGAAATAAATTAAATACCATGACATTAAATCTGCCGTACTTCAAAATGCACTAATCAGTTGTACGTGAAACTCGTATAAAATCATTGTCTGAACTTTATTATAGATTCTGCACCTATAAAATTATATGGGTACCGATTAAGGCTGTGCTCTCGAAGTTTCTACAAGTTTTGGAGATATTAATTTTTTACGCCTAAATAGAGCAGGTACCAAAAACCTATCTGGTAGTTTTGTTTAAAATCGTATTCTCCATGTTAGCTGATTTTTTGAAGGCAGCTAATAGTATAGTTATAGCTCATTATGTAATTAATGAAATTATGGTTGACTTTTTAGTTGAAGCCGTATAATTTCTTGCTTTAAAAAGAGTGAACTGTCACGGTAAAACCCATTTAGAAAAATTCAAAATAGATTTTTGATATCTGCTCTCTTTATGTTTAAAAAAAAAATAATTGTCGCAAAAACCAATAGAAACTGAAAAGAATGCATTGCCTTACGGACTTTGGACCCGTATTTTTTTTTTTTTTTTTTTTTAAATAAAAGTGCCGAACACTGTTCAGCTTTTACACATCAAACATGTGATTTCCCCAAATAAAAAAACGTTATTCCCCATAGTTTCTGCTTAACCACTCATCAAAGTCTCACAACGGCCATTGCAGTGTAGCAAAAAAAAAAAAAAAAAAAAAGAATCTAACGAATGCAAAATTACAGGAACTGAAAATCAGTGTACCAATGCATTTTATGACTTGATTAACAAACCTTAGTTTTGGAAATTTAAGTAGTAGCCAAAAGTCAAAGTTACGCAAACATTTACTAGTTTTCATTAATTTAAAAAAAATACAAAAAATGTATACCTTTTTGTTTACAAAATTGTCTTGATAATTTAGTATCAACGTGAATTATCTTGTTTCTACAAGTTAATTGTTTGATTCTGACTACGCCGAAACAGCCATTTTGCGACTTTGATAGATGATTACGCTAAGACTACGGGACCTAGATTAATTTTAATCAGGGAAATTCTTATGCGTAAAAGTTGAACAGTGTTTGGCATATCACTCTAAAAAATAGTTGTAAATTTACCAGACGTGCGTATAGGAGCGCTAAGAAAGTAGGTATGGAGAATAGTTTCCCAAGACATCCATGGTAACACTCATAAACATTTTTATAAAACAGTCAAATGCATACTAAAGTTACCAGACTTGTATTGTAGCAACTGTAATAGTTTGCATATTTACAAGGCGAAGTATGGTAACTGTACCATACTGCGTCTGGGATAATAACTCCTTAAACATTCAAGGCAGTTTTTTACAGTGTATATATAAATATAAATAAAATAATTTTTACAGATCCAACGCTGTTAGTCGTATAGTAAAAGTAAGGTACCTGTACCGAATATGGCCCAATAGTCGCCATTGTGTGGTAATGCCGAGATCTATGTAGGAACGATACACACTAGTCTCCAGTATGAACATACACCATCCATAAATATCTGTCTTACATCATCCATGTGTTATATTAGTAATATAATTTACTTAGGCAAACATGATTTGTGAACCATAAGCGGGCCATATTCGGTACAGATACCTTATATCGGCGGTAATATTGCACGCTAGTTGAGCGACTGAGAAGGGCCGCACAGGTAATGCTTGCATAGAATCCTCTACGTACTAAGCGGCTAACACAGTCGTGTAGTGTTCTAGTTTATAACTCTCCATAGTCCTTGTAGAAAGAAGGAAGGGTGCTCTCTTGCTGTAGGGAAAGTGACGCTAACTAGGCTGTGGAGAATAATGCGGCGCCCGGCCTACATCTTCGCTGCCTTCTCCTGTCCGAACCTGCCCACTATCTGATCAGTTTCACTATCGGCATGTTACTATCTGCCGCAGTAAGCTGTACGGACGAGACTGGTGCGTCCCTCGAGAATAATTCTGCTGCAGTGATTTCTCAGGGCGGCGACAAACCTAGAAAACCCGCAATTTTCAGGGATATTGTGGCTACCTGGAAATGTTTAGTACTTCTGGAAAATGTCAGGGAATTTTCTCTGCTGGCTTAATTAGAGCTTTCATAAAGGTCACAGAATGGAACATAATGGAGTTTAGAGAGCATTATTATATTTTTTGTTCAAAAATTACTCGTAAGTAGATGTGATTATATCCGTCATATTTCCGCGAAATTTTTTTCGAGTACACTAAAGTCATTTGCGGTAACTTTGTACCTGTCACGGCAACTTACACCAAACTAGTTTAATTTCAAATAAAGTAACTTAGAATTTAAGAATTCGGTTGTGTTCTAGATGAATCAATTTGTTTATCTTAAAAGTTTGCATAGTGGATGATTGCCACAAAGCTATTATATAAAAGAAAATACCTGGTACAATGTTACCCCAAAATGGTACAAAGTAATCCCGAATGACTGTAACTACACAGCACTAAAGTCTTATAAAGAACCTGAAGTCTTCGCCGTTATTAGAAAATACGTAGAATGAATTCCCAACCAGTTGTTTTCATCCTAGTAAGATATTTAAGAGCTTTTGTTCTGTCAGGGAAATCGAGAAATAAGCAGGGAGTTTTCTTCGTTGCAACGTATAGCCGCCCTGTCTTTTGTGTGAAGAGTGATCCTTTAGTTTTATTCGTTGATACGGCGTAAAGTGAGATATATGCTTAAATTTTTCTGTTATAAAAACTAAATAGTATTTTTTTTTTCAGATACAGCCGTCTGAAAAAGCAAGTTTTTGATAACATTTTTTAAGTAAGTTTGGACATCACAAACGGAGTCGGAATTTTTTTACTGCAAGTTTGTTTAGAAACACATATTTAAAATGTAACATCACGCTCTTGTGAAATTTCAACTGCCGTGTTAAATACAAAAATTCAGGGTAACTGAACAACGTTGGACAGTTTTATACGCAATGGTAGCGCTGCAGGTGAGGGAACGCTGTTCATCTGTCTTAAAAGGGCTTGTTCCCGAGTTTTTTTCAGACTGATGCCAATAACTCAAATATTTTTTTAACCAAGAGTTTTGAAAAAAAATTGAGTCAATGTGCAATCACACGATGCACAATACTGTGGACGCGTTTTTTTTAAATAATGTACCATTCGCCAGCAAAAAAATAATTTCCTTCATTTTTGCTTATTTTCACGACGAAAAACGTGGTACTTTGGGTAGTGAAATCTAAAAAACCGTTCAGTATAATTCTACAAAAAAAATTCAGCTACAAATTATAACATATGTGTCAAAACTGTGCAGCGAAATTTTGATATGAGTATTAGGTAGCAATGAGAATATTTTCGAATTCACTACAAAACTCCGTAACAAGGCCTTAAAACTATGCTTTATAAGTGTTCTTGTAAAAGTTTTTCCCCCAAAAATGCTTCACAACAGCTGAAAAATTGTTGGCAACTTTGGTCTCAAATGTTTCTGGCAACATGGCATATACATAAAATCCATTACGTGTTCATTCCTTCTGGCAGGGTCACAGAGTGTATGAGAGAAGACCAGAACGAAGGTTGGACTGACTGATAGACTGGATGAAGTGAGATGAGTGTGCAGCAGCGACGGAATGAGAGAGGCTGAGGAAACGGGAGTTCCAAAAAAACAGCCTTCGAACGAAAAAATCCGTTACAAAACTCGCCGGGAATCGAACCCGGATCGCCTAGGTTTGTGGCGATGGGTCTGACCACACTACACACCGCGGCGGCCCATCTGGGGAAGAAGAATAAACGCTAAAATCACAAATTCAAATCTACACGTTTTTGAAACACAGCAAGGCATAACTACGAAATGACAATCCTAGATAATGTTTGCCAACTTCATGAACGAGCATTTACCCAGAATGATGCATTTGTTAAGGGGAATAGAAGTGTAGGATGTCGAACGAACGATTGGAATAATCAATCGTTGATCTAATCTGAACTGTTTACCATAATTGGATGATATTTTTCACCGAGTAGATATTTTATTAGTCGACATCTATTTATGCAGCACTACGATGTAGTATGCTTTACTTCCGAGTAAAAAATTAAAAACTGATTTTTAGAATTACCTCAATCATAAAAACCACAAAACTAGAAAACTTAGTATTTACACGGTAATAGCCAGGTCTCTATAGTAACCAGATTAAAACATTATTCGTGTTTTTATTTGAAAATAATTTTAACATCCGTAAACCTATGCACGAGAGGCTTTCTGATAGATCAAATGTTAAGAGATTTAGTCGTCAGAGATTGTTCTTCAAAAATACTAGATATATATATATTTTTTTTTTTTTGCTCAGCATGTTGAAAACAAAAACTGATGGCTACATTTTTTTTTTGTAAATTGGTTTTGAGAAACCTGCAATATTCATCTTATGCTTTTGGTGCTGAATTATGTACCTCGCCTTATTATAATGTTTTCAACATTATTACGGCGTACATTAACTATAAACAATACATACGTATTTTATAAACATGTTAATATCTATCAGTTGTGATTAATTTCCTTGACTCATTCTGGGTGGTAGATCAGTGATATTGACAGCAAAATGACTCTAACATTGTCGAACTTTCGTTTGGCAATCTCATAATTTTGTTAGCAAAAAAATCAGGTTTGACCAAAATACGGATAGCAAATTCGCAATCAGGGCGTCATTTAAGGTTTTTCTTTGGGGGGGGGGGGGCAAGATTTTTTGGTATCATGTATAAAATTGTAAATTGTAAATTTTAAAAATAAAACTCCGGTTTTATATGTTTATACGTTAGTATTTTTAAATAACAAAATACACAAAAATGTTATATACATTTTCTTATAAATCCAGGAGGGGGGGGGGCATTTCCCCTCCCTGCCCCCTAAACGACGCCCCTGTTCGCAAGTCGTATATATGGTGCAGAATCGGTCGATAATATTTATTCAAGGACGATGGGAAGTGTTAGTCATAAGGGGTTCAAACACCAATATTTGAAAACAAAGAAATCCTACTCTTGGAATAAGTTTTAAGTCGATATTTGTAGTCCACGTGCTAATATCTCTGTTATCATGTAAATAATTCTACTAAACATATGGTAGCAAAAAGTTTTTTTTTTTTTTTTCAGACATTCATGGAAGCATTCCTAAACATTTTTATGAAACAGTCAAATGTATATTGAAGATGCCAGACTTGTATTGTAACAACTATGTAATTGTTTGCATATTTACAAGACTGAAGTATGGTAACTGTCCCGTACTGCGTCTGGGATAATAACTTCCTAAACATTTTAGAAAGTTTTAACATAGTAGTTATAATTAACTATGAAGGTTTAATAGACTTATTTATATTCAGCAGGATATTACAAACGGAATGAAATAAGTAAATACTCCAAGTGTGCCGCCTACCTGCGCGTTAGAGGCTCAGAAGTGACGGAGCAGTAAGGTCGACCTTGAAGCGCTCGTCAAATACCGCATCGCCTCAACGAGCCAAGCTCTGAACTAGCATGCGACATTCGCGCCTATATACTTTTACTGTGGCACTTTACTTGAGGTTGTTGCGATAAGGTGGCCGTTTTTGTTCGTTGGTTCCTCCTACTACTGCGTCATTTATTAACAAAAACCTAGAAATATTTACCAACCACGTCTATTTGAAGGTATTCGAAGCCATTTTTTCAGATCGTCCGAAAATTCATTATTTGTTTATAGTTACTTTTGGGTTATGGTAACAAATGTTAGTTTTTAATGTTAATTTTCAGTCGCGAATTTCTTTCTTAAAATTTCCGCCAGCAAAAAAACTGACATTTTGTAGCTTTATCAAAGTTTTCACAAGGAATGTGTAACAGTCTGTACCGTACTTTATTGAACATCCTGTATATATTTTCACCTGGTCACTGGCTATGTGGGTGTTATCGATGGTGATGGCGAGCAGGAAAGTTGGGCACACGCGGACCTACTTAGCACAGCCAAGCTTGGCGTGTGTTCACGCTATTGTCAGACATGCGAGCTGCCACTTTGCATCACAACAACGCTGTACTCTCCACATTCCACTCTGCCAGTCACTGGAACACGTGCTTAACATGCTTCAAGGAGGAGTTTGTCGAACTTACATTGGCTCAGGAGCGCCGCGCAGTGGCTAGAGCGCTCGCCTCCCACCAAGGCGACCAGGGTTCGCTTCCCGGATGTTCGTATGTTTGGAGCTTCCCGAGAAACCCAGCGGCATCGTCCGGCACGATTCCCGTTCATCCCGCTCCGTCATTCCGGCGCTGTTCCATACATCATGTCAGCCCTCACTATCGCTGAAGACAAAGATGTTGAGTGCTGACAACAATAACTTCACTTAATTGCTCAGACTCTGTACAGATATTCCTTACTTGGTATTTAAATTTTTATATTACACTAGCTATTGCCCGCGACTTAGTTAACGTGGTTTCCAGTCGTGTAAATGTTCAGTAACTCCAAATTATCTCAAATAATTAATTAAAAAATATATTTCTAGTTTCAAAATCTTATCTAAAACTAAAAAAAATAGAATTTTTTATTACAAATGTGCAACACTTCAAATGCTATATAAGTGAATAAAATAGTACCGATAAATAATAAAAATTAAAACTTACTCTAATTTTTTTGTTTTACGAAGCAAGAAAAAATAAGAATTCTAAGGGGTACAAAAGTATGTTAAGTTTTATCGTTTTAAGATCAAATTTCTCAGCGCTAAAAACATACGTTTATAATTTTAGGTTTTTCAAAACCTATTTGATAAATAAAAAGTACGCAACCTTAGACAATGATTTTATCACGTTTCTGAGCAAAAAATGTCCTGTAACTTATTTCCGAGGAGCAATTTTGGACGACGATATCAGGTACATTTACTTGCGGCAGAAGAGATCACGTCCTTCAAATCCATAATCTTGGGCAAATGTTTGCTTACAAAGTTGGTTAATGTTATAGTCTATGGTTGTTGTTTTGCAGTTTACTCGTATATATAAAAAAACATGTAGATTTGGAATGGTATTTCCAGCGTTTATTTATCTATAGGCTGTTCACTACAAACTGAGCACTAAGCAGAAATTGTAATTAATTAAAAATATGTTACATTGGGCCAATATATGTTTAACTTTTGAGACTGTTGAAAAATTTTATACTTGTTCTTAGTTACATGGAAGTATTCATGTTAACAAAAGTAAATATAACTGCAAAACGTCCCAAAGAAAACTTTTTGCAGTGCTCACTTAGTGAATGGCCTATAGTACGCATTACTAGGGATATGTAATGAGAAATAATGTGTGTAAACTGGACAATGTTAGGTAAGAATGTAAAATGATATGCTGTATTGGGGCTGAACAATGTCTTACGTAGCAGCAGGCTAGGTTAGTATGTGGTTAGTTGTCATGACCTAGACTTGTTTGTACGGCAACTGTAGTGGATACTTCGTCTGTGGTCTGTCAGTTGATCGAAGTATCCTTCACGCTCGCTGTCCTTCGCCTGGCTGGGTCACAGCGCATAGATGCTAGGGGGAGGTGAGATGTGCGTACTGTTGTCGTCCTTATTGCATCCACACACTTCTAGACCTAGAACACGGGCGCAAAAAACCACGTTGGTGGCTTGTAGTTAAATTTTAAATTTCAAAGTAAGTGTCCGTGCTTGATGAATAATGGTCAGATCACATACTATATTTCTTCATGGAGATGCTATGACTTAAAAAAAGTTGTATTCGAGTTATTTTGTTCGGTACAAAACTAACTTCATGATGATCTAGACACTAGAAACTTTCAACATATCTCAGAACTGGATGGCAGTGCAATATTAACACGCTTTATATGTCTGTCCAGTTCAAATGTGATTTGTTTATAAACGGGTACGTACATTCACACACGGAAGGCTAAAAAGCAGAAAATAATTATTTAAATATATTATGTATCACGCTTATAAAATGGACTAGAAAGGTATGAAATAATTTCTCGCTTGAAAATACTTCTAAGATTTAAAACGTACGGCTCATGTAATAATTAATAAATGAGTGTAAAGTGTAGCTGTGGTTGAGGAAACTCGCCCAACAGTTCAGGCCAGAATGAAAACTGACGGGACAGTCTTATAGGTTCCTATCCTGTGAGACAGAGGTTACTCTCGTGACCTCGCCTTCTTCCTGCTGCCGTCGTCAAGGTCAGTGCAGAGTCATGGCGTCGATCCTCTGTGCAGTCATGGTCTCACGACTTCACACAGGAAGTGCTTCCTTGGCCAGCTACCCCCTCCTCCCTCTTCCTACCTCCTGACAGCAGTCGCTAGGTAACACCTACACTATCCTCCCACGTCTACTATAAACTATCTCCCATGAAGGTGAATTGTACACGCCTGAAACTTGAACATTCATCCAGAACATCTTCATACCTGGTAGGCTAATGTTCGCGTAAATGCCCATTCTTACAATTTCCGGCCACGATAAAATACCCTTTAAATATTACTGGAGGACAAGACACACATGTCGACCCGTCCACATAACATCGTATCGGTCACATGTCATTTCTATTTTTGTTTTCATCCTGTACGACAGTAGTTTTACTGGAATAAGTTGTATATTCTGGTTTATACTTTTATCTGTTATAGGGAGCTTTACATATAAGTTAGCTAATAACAGTAAAGAATGAACGTTAATTTTATTTTCAGAAATGTATTATAAGTCTAAAACTCATTTCCCTAGTAATTCGTTATGCTGATGCGATCTTCTTAGTTGGAGGATGTGACGTAAGGTTGTTCGTTAATAAGGTTCATGCAAACGCAGGGTGGCATACCTCATTTCTACAATGAAAGAGGGTTGATCTTTCCAACCACATTTCTCGAGGTGCATGATCTCCATTATACAAAACATTATTGGCCTATTTGTCGCTTATTAGCAATTAGTTTCTAAAATATTTTATTAAAATCTTTCCAAAATCCGACTTTTCGGGGCGCACAGCTCCCTTAATAATCAGTTTCGGGAAAAGTGGTTCTTACATTTTCATATTAATTTTTCCTAAGGGATCATCTACCAGCGTTTGCCGGTGTTACTCAGAATCATCCTGTATAGAGACGTCCAAAATTCGTGTTATTGTCTGGCTTCAAGCTAGACTGCAGTGTGGCCAGTCTGCTGTAAAGCGGCCACATACGTCTGTGTGATGAGGTGAGAGGAGAAGGTTATACGGCATATGGGTTCTCCCTTCCGCATCTCATAAATGTGATGTTTCATCTCGTGTCGGGTTATCGTCGAGACACACTCCCTGCACGGGTGTTTACTACGGCTTAGTTTAACGACGCTAACCTGACCGGACATGTACAAGAAACCTCGTGGAATGACCGCCTGCCAAGGGATTATTATTCCCCGGGGGTGGGGGACGGTGGAGGGATATTTTCATACAACCCTTGGACCGCCGTAGTCAGATGTCGGAGACGGTTGGCGCGCGAAACTACGTCGTAACCCCTCGGGGCAGTAACTTCGAGATTAAGTCGTCAGGGAGGACCGTGTAGCAACTGGGGTGGATAAGGGGTGGGGGGTTGTAGATTGCGACACTCTTGTGCGAGTGGAAGCAGGGCAGAGGTAGTCCATACACTACAGCTGCCCATTTACATTCATTAATTTCATTTATGTGTTTGATTGGTTTTCAATGACTGTTATTACAATGTCACCAATGCACACATAGGCCTACATTACCGAACTGTGTATAAAGAAATTAGAATATAATCAAACATTCCAACAATCATATAGTGCTCTTCTGTTTTCAGTGATTGTGAGCGAAGTGAAACAATGATACATAACTGAGAAATTGTTTTTTGAAAACCTAGAAAAATCCCTCTCTTGAAAAGTTGGCAATCTTCTGGTGTTTAGAAAGAGTGCACTTTAAGAGTCCTAATGAATAATTAAATACATGAAATAAAATACAATTTAATGACTTTGTTGAAGCTGCATGTGCTGAGTATGTACTAGCAACAGCGATATGTACAGGCTGGTACATTTATATCTTGGGTAACACCCTTAAGAGGCTAATGGTAAATGGAGCCCATATACAGGTCATAGAGTATAGTAGTATAACGAGCTGCCATGAAATATTAATTTTCAGTACACTAATTTTGTCTATAAATCAGATTTACAACGAGGTCCAGTTCCACCAACTTATTTACTAATATCAAATGTACATTTCCCCCCCTAATGTGATAACATTATGATAACTTGAAAACATCGTAGGTATTTCGTACGACGTAGACTATGTTCCCGTAAATGAGCATGATCGACAACGTAACAAACACAACTACATATTGTGCGTTTAATATTACAGCTAGGTAACTTAATTTTCCTACGTTTAAGTTATCGGAAGATGTCTACATCGCCGGTATGATTGTTCCTATTGATATGTTTTTACATATAAATACGTTAATTAGGAGTATTGTTGCAACACACACATGCACCTTAAAAATAAGCATACGTATGACAAAATAAATTTTCAATTACCTCCAGTCACCTAATTGTATAGTATACTAAACCAACGATGACGGATTTTTCAAATAAAAACTTCGTAGATGTTTTATTTTACATTTTATTTACTTTTCTTCTTTTTTAAGAATCATTATAAAACTGTACAGTTATTACATGGTCAAACTGATGCAATACTCTTCTATTATGTTGGTAGACTCCGGCTCCGTCGTTGTAATTTATTTCGTGTATTCCTATGCTGTGACGAGGTCCTGCTACAGGCTGGGACTAAAGTACGGTTCCTGCCAGGCTCTCGTAACTCGAATGCGACAGAAGAATACTTACCGAAGATTGACGGTGTTGTGGACATCCAGAGTGGCAATTTATTTATCGAAAAATAAATGTTTTTATGAAATAACGCACTAAAATTACGTATATGTAAAAATGCATGTAATAAACTTTTTTTAAAAAATTAGTATTACCAAAAGTTAATGTGAAAACAAGAGTATTATGAAGACAACACAAAGCTTCCAACGAGTAAAGGTCAAGATTTTATTCAATTTCGCGTTCCGATGTTTGCATTACCAATTTACTGCCAACTTAGTATGCCTTCGGCGAAAATGAGGTTCTCATAATTTAATGTTAAATGACAACTCTTGTTATATGCTCCCTGGTTACAACTGTTGGGAAATGAAGGGCAACTTCAAGACTAACATTGTATACTCGTCTCGAAAGTCTGTTGATTTGTAAAATGATGACAGGAAAACTATTTGAGCTAGGCACATGCACACGCGGGTTACGCCACACCGGAAGATTCTTCCACGCACTCGGATGAACTCTATGTTTAAGTCCCAAGGCAGTACGGATCGCGTCAAAGTATTATCTAGCTCTTGTGATGTTTGTTGAGTTGAAGATTTCTGCAGGAGAAGGGTCCGATAATTTGAGAGGCATTACACCATACCACACATTTGCATAGCCCCAGATTCGCATATCGATGGCGAAGATGCAAAACCTAGTATGTCACAATTGGAAAGAGCTCAGATGGGCGGATAAAATGGAGATGAAATATTGCTGGCGTGGAAGGAAATTTACAGCCCTTTAGTTTGCATCAATACAATAAAATGTGCTTTGGAAAAAAACTAATTTATTGGACATTCTTGTTATTGCTGAGGAACAATGAGTAAAAATGTAAATACTGTTACAAGCTTGCGGGCTAGGTACGTTTGGGGATGGAGTTTATTTACAACTGTACATACAAAAATAACCTATGTCTACAATTATTTACCACAATAAATGTCACACAGAACAAATAACTACTATTTACATAAAGGAAAAAAAATACATCTACATAAGTTCTCTGTATATGGAAAAGTTACTAGTCACTCACAATGGTGGACCCAAAGAAATAATACCGAAGAATCTTTCTGGCCTAGAATCAATCACCTTCTTCCTACTACTTGCTGCGGTTCCACTCGCTGGACGCCCTTGAGCAGTCGTCGCAATCCAATTCTTGTCACTATCACTTGAGATCACACTAGGCACCTGCCAGCAAAACTCTCTCTTGTGCTGCAGCTCCCCCTTATATACCCCACCCTCCTTCTTCTCGAATTATCTCGGCGGGTCTCTATTCTCCAACCTCCTGGAAATATGTCGCTTCAAAGTCAAACACCACCCCGAGAGATAAAGAGGGAACAGGATCATTCCAGATCACGATATTTTCCCTCGGTTACCCGATACCGGGTGCAGGTGGTTATCATGGAGTAATACAATGACCCGAGGAGGTCTTTTAGCGCTGCCGCCACTGTAATGTATTTCGCCGCCCTGCCCGACAGCCACGGCGCCGAAGAGTGGGAAGGGGGGTGTCCTAGCTCCGCCACCACAGTATCGTACTACACCGCCCAGCCAGACAGTCGCGGCTCGCAACAATACTTTCAAAAATTTACGTACGAGGTTTTGCATCTGCACCATCGATATAATGCCTATGGACTTGATCATGTTTTAAGAGTTTTGCCAAGCCTGGTAGTGTTCATGATCGTGGAGGAAGTGATATACAGGAAATACATGATGAAAGTGTGGAAATAAACGTATAGGAACATTTGTTCAGAGCCTTTACACTATCTCTCACGTAGAGTTTCGCGAGACTTGGCAGTTATACAGGCTTCCATGCACAATATGCTGTGTAAGAGGTTGAGGTTATGTGCATCCAAAGTCCAGCTATGCAACAGTTGAAACCGAGGAAATCACACGCAGTAGAAATGCTGGCCCACGTTGATCTTGACAGCCAGATTTTTAAAAAGTAATTTTCACAGACGAGGCAACATTCCGTCTTGGGTAAACTATTAAGTCCACGTACAATCATTCAGTGTGTGTACCAGTCATGGGTCATTTGTACAACCTGTCTAATATAGTTTCTGATTGAAGTTAGGCGATTTCCTGATCTCGTTTCCTTACGAAGAGATGCTGAGCGTGGTTTCCCAACATTGCTCCAGGCAAATGCTGGGATGATTCATTTTATACAGGTCACGATCATTCCTCTTCAGTTTCTGTATTTGCGCCCAAGTTGTGGCGGCTACGTGGCAAAATGCCCTTACCTTAACCAATAAATGTGTTAGTTGTGAACTATTGTCATATGTATTGCCATAAGATAATGCATGCTACAATGTTATCCTAAATTGGTATAGTCTGTTCAGGATAAACTGAGCACTGCTTAAATTTTTCTCAGAGCCATTATGCCTCCATCTTTACTATTTTAAACACACACCCTTCCATGCAACTGAAAACTAGTGTAAACACGTCACAACTTTCAAAACTTTGCTTATATAGCCCCAATAAATACATTTTATATTTTTATAAGTGTTGGGAAGTGCTCAGTTTAAAGTGAATCGACTAGAGGTGGCGGAAAGGAGTGGTCGACAGGGGAACACTTAGTTCTAGGGGAGGGACAATATAAGCATGTCTACCCGCCCAAAGATTTAATATTTAAACAACGCGGTCTTCAAAAGCTCTCATGTACCGCGAATAGCCTAAGCAGTAAAAATAGTCCTAAATAGAAATTGACATAATTACCGCATAGACAGTATGACGCATACAATACCTCGCTTTCAAATACAGCAACTGTTGAGTGTTGTTATTAAAGAGGTTCCTAAAGTTCAGTAAACATTAGACTGTTTTACTAAACATAGGTTGGAACGTTACCATTGACGTTTGGGAAACAATTTTACTATAACACATTTTAACACCCGTATTAATTGGTGTGGCGATTACAAGTACAGTCTGTGTCGTAATTATTAGTTCGAGATGGATCTAATTGGTATAGCAGTATTTTTTCAGAGTTTAGTTTAAAAATTTTAGTGTGATGCTAACCAAATAAGTCTACCAAATTACATTTTTTGTTCACTTAAGGGCGCGGCTACCGCAATTTTCATCGCCATTTTTTATTTTTTATTTGTACCAGATATTTTTTTCAGACACAAAATGTGACTAAATTTGGCCTTTATGAAATTTTTTTATCTCTCATAGTTTTCGCGTAATTGCTTGTTAGTCATATTTTGCATGTTTCTGTTTTTAAGGCCTACACTAAAACAAACTGATATACCAAACTCAAAAAAATCACAGTGGTTAAAGAAATTGCAGGCTACAATGACATGCTCATAAAATTAAAGGATAAAGAGTTTTAAAAAAATGCTGAAAACTGAAAATAAAAATTTAAAAAATGCAATAATTTTTTTAAAATACAAATAATTTTTATTCTTTTATTTTATGAGCATTAAATTGTAGCCTGCAATGTCTTTATCCACTGTGATTTTTTTTTTTTTTTTGAATTTGGTATATCAGTTGGTTTTAGTGTAGTCGTTAAAACGGAAAAATGCAAAATATAATTTTAACAAGCCATTACGCGAAAACTATGAGAGATAAAAATATTTCATAAAAGCCAAATTTAGTCGCATTTTGTTTCTAAAATAAGAAAAAAATATTTGGTACAAATACAAAATAAAATAATAATGATCATGAAAATTGCGGTAGACCCCGCCTTTAATGACGTCACTTGACGTGAATATATAGCTAAGTTAAACTTCCAATACGGACACCACCTAAGCAGGAAATTCACGTGTAAATTAATTTTACAGTAACAAACTTTAATGCCCGTGGCTCACGCTGACTGTGCACGCTTGTACGAACATACACAGTGAGAGGCGACGGTTATTAAACTCCCACTTCGACAATACCTGCCACCATCCCCTTTCTTCCCCTTCCCAACACCCCGTCTCTCACTCTCCCCCTCTACACATTTTTTATCCGATGTTCCCGGCAGTTAAAAATGCCGATTCTCGTGCACGCCAAGTTGAAATATGCGGCACAGTCGAATTGGCAAATTTGCTTTTTTATGGCTCTAGTGTTAATTTTTATTTCATTCCGAAACACATTTACAAACCTTTGACACTGTAAAATATTTTTTTTTTTACGCAATTCAACTATATACCGCTGGATAAATTTAAATTCACGACTGTAATGGAAAATTAACTTTAATGGTTTAACCGATGAAAAATTCTGTACAGACTAAGTAGGTATACGTCGTGTATGTGATAACAGCGGAACCCTTACTTTGCACTTCTCAAGGGATTTGGGAAATTAGTTGTGAAATTCAGGGACGTTTAAAATGAGGAAAATTCGTAATATAAAATTAGGACATGGGACCAAAAAAAGTAGGTGTATAAAATAGAGGGGTTTAATAAAGGGAGTTATTCTCAACTAACATAGCAGGTACTGCACACAGATATTCATGAATGGTCACTACGTTAGTTCTGGTTGAGCAGCATTAAAAATGTTTTCAAGGTGTGGTGTTGAATTGTTTGTAATTAGGGACTTGCATTTTTGATGACGATATTTCTGCATCTGTTTGTTTCACCCACATCAGCAGCGCTGCTTCTTGTCAGGGTTTAGCTGTTTTTTAACACTTAACGTGTCACTGAGAATCCCTGCCGTGTGATATCGTAGTAACCTTACTGTGGTAGGTACAGTCAAATGAGACGTATTTTCACAATGACACGCTGCGAATAGCAATGAAGCGAAACTGCAGAGCTGTACTAAGACATAGAAACAAGTTGGAGCAGAAATATGTTCGTGGAAATCAGTGGGGTCACGGCCGTAGAAGAACAGGTCTGGACACTCGCCTGGAAACTTGACCCCTTGTTTGGCTGTAGTTCACCAAGTTACCGAGAATATTGTGTTTTATTGGCGCTTCAGTTAGGGCGGTCGGACTCAAAACTCCGCCTACTTCCTTCCCACTAAGATAAACAATGTGTCAAAACGTATTTTTTTATCAATTTATGAAATACTTCCTTCGCTCACAAATTTAAGAAAAGTCTCCAGCAATCTTTAATTACTTTATAAATTTAACGATGGGAAAAAAAGTGGACGGAGTTTGAGTCCGACCGCCCTAACTGAAGCGCCAGTAAAACATAATATTCTCGGTAACTTGGTGAACTGCAGCCAAACAACAAGGGGGTCAAGCAAAATAATTTGGTAGATAGGCGAGTGTCCAGACCTGTTCTTCTACGACCGTGGTCTGGACACTAGCCTATCTACCAATGCTATTGAGTTGACCCTGTTATGATTGAAAGCGCAGCTAGCAATGTAGTGTTGTTTTAACATTGCAATATGAGCACAGAATAAATGCGTAGTAACAGAAGCGACAAGGAAACCTTTTTCATTGTTGTTATAGTATCAGGTCTCGGTGCGTACATGAATATAAACAATACCACGTGGATTAGAAACATTGGCTTATATAACAACTTGTAGTACTTGAGATACTGTAATAAGTTTTTATATTAACTAAATATTTAAAAATGGTAAACATGATTATTTGAGGCTCAACATCGGGTAATAAGCACTTCTATTAGAAGCGACATAACGGGGATTTTTAACCATTGTTAACGTATCAGCTTTCGGTGCGTACATGTAAGTAAACAAAACCATGTGGAATTTGAGACAGCGGTTTAACAACCACTTATATTTGAAAAAAAAAAACTGTAGTTTGTTTGTATCTCAATTACATATTTATAAATGGCAAATGTGACGTTATTTACGTGTTAATTTCTTCCCAGATTATCTAATAGGTGTTACTAAAATGCTGTCAAACCAAATTTGAACGAACCCCAACATCATGACAACCCATAGAGAAAGCGAGTACGATATAAATAACGGAGGTAGCATAAGGTCTGAATGATGGCAAGGGGAGTGAAGCCAAGAGGGGGGAGATGTACCCACCAAATTAGCCAGCCGCCATACTGCTATAACCTCAAAAGTACACATCAGACTGGTATTTTTATGGTAAATTTATGTATTATGCTCTTTAATTGTTGTTTTAGGTTGAAAACTCTATATTTTAGCCCTGTTTACACGCCTCCTAATATTTAATCAATTTTTTAATTAGTTGGCCATATTGATACCAGCCATGTCAAGCGTTTGTTTTGTTACAATTTCCTGCGACATGCTCCATCTGGACCCTTCTAACATCTTTGTCTTGTCGCTTCTGTTATTACTTATTTATTCTGTGGTATAGGGTCGTACTATCACATCTCCTAGCAATTTGCGACAAGTGCTTGCTCCTTGTAGATCACGGTCGTAGAAGAACAGGTCTGGACACTCGCCTATCTAACAATGTATTTTGTTTGACCCCCTTGTTTGGCTATAGTTCGTCAAGTTACCGAGAATGTCGTACTTTTTGGCGCTGTTTTCCGTCCACTTTTTTCGATTGTTAAATTTATAAAGTAAATAAAGATTGCTGGAGCCTTTTCTTAAATTTGTGAGCGAAGAAAGTATTTCATAAATTGATAAAAAATACGTTTTGATAAATTATTTATCTTAGCGGAAAGGAAGTGGGCGGAGTTTAGTCCGACCGCCGTAACATCAGCGCCAATAAAACACAATATTCTCGGTAACTTGGTGAACTGCAGCCAAACAACAAGAGGGTCAAGTATCCAGGCGAGTGTCCAGACCTGTTCTTCTACGACCGTGTTGTAGATCCATTTACACAATGTTAAAACACCAGAGTGCCAGTGGTGCTAATCTGTCATATTAGGGTCAATTTTCAACCCAAGTGTCAAGACCTGTTCCTCTGTGGCCGTTCAGTGGATGTTATATATAATCAAAATTATTAACAAAATATTTTAACAATTTCACATTAATCAAATGTCTTCGGCATTAGTCTTCAATGTTAACATACGTTTTATCTGAATCAAAACTTCTTGCGTCCTATCTCTTGACGACTTGTGTATCTCCATTACTAAAACGGTTTTTCTGTTGTCAACTAACAAAGTTCAGAAGACTTTGTTCTGGACATTGCTGAAAAAAATATACTTTGCAAATTGCATTCCGGGTTTTGTGATTCGTAACTAGAAAAACCAAATCACCCAGAGAATTTTTTTTTTTTACATTTTAGTAGAGTTACTACATAAATTTGTGATATTACGTACAAAATGTAACATGTTTACACACACACAAACATTAATTTTTAAAAATAAATTTATACATATAAGTTTTAAAATTTTCATAAAATAACTGGAAGTGTGTTTTCAAATAATTTTTTTTGATGTGTTAGGATATTTTGCTCGGTTTATTAATTTTGTATTTTTTACGAAAATTGTCTTTGAGAGCTAGTTTTTAAAAAGTACTGTATTTTGCATTCCCCCCCCCCCCCCAAGTTCAAGAAAGATTTTCATTGTAGGGTTTAATATATTTTGAAATTGTACCAGTAAAATACCTTAATGGTAAATTATTTAAATTATTCCCAAAATCTCCCAAGTGTTGGCCACATTTCAGCGGTAGATGAGGTCGTACTTACACTACTGTTTCCCGCGACTTCGTTACCGTGTTTTATTGGACGGTTATACAGGTAGCCTCTCTTGAGTCACATAATATTTCGTTCTTGGAAATATGTATTTCTGTTTGCTATATATATTTTGAAGAACTAGATATAAAAATGATAATGTAAAACGTTTTAAATGTAAGTCTTGATGAGAACTTTTCAGCTATTCAAGTTACATAAAGTAACATTATTTGTAAGTATATTAAGAGTAATTATGTTAACATAACTTATTTTCTAGAAATCTGAAACTATATATTTGTGGAAATTCTAAATGGTGAAAAATGAGTTTTTTAAAACATGTTAAATATAGAGTATTTTCACTCAATTAGGTATCCATTAATCCCGGTTTGCCCCCAAATGTTTGCCACGCCATAGCGGACGCAGGCACAACTCCTGCAGGTTTAGTCGCAATCGTATGAATGGTCTAGAAACGCGTACGTTATATATAGTCGTACTTTCATAGAGATCACATGAACCAGTAAACTATATTGACAGCTTTCAAGCTAGTGCACAAACAAATGTAATTATTAACGTAGTGTACGTACGAGTGAAGATGAGGCGATGTTAGGAACTCACTATATCCTTTAAACAACAATAGGCGTATTTTAGCGGTTGAATTGGTCACAAGCTGTTAGCAAGCGTTTGCCGAATCTGTTTGCATTTACAAGAAATCGCTAAAATGCAATATTCACTAAACATAAATGGCTACCACCATGGAGTTACGAAATTGTGTACTTGTTATTGTCTTATCAGGAATAGAATTGGACTGTATAAAGGAAAATACTTCACGAATACGTTTATTGGAAAATAAACTACTTTCACTATTTTTTTACATGTACAACATAATAAATTGTAGAAATAAATTTAATTGTGCACCAGTATATGATGAAAAATTAATATTGCATCATTTTATTTTAAAATAACTTAAGTTTCGTACATATTTCACATAAATACT